>JASVER010000048.1:4075834-4343490 GCA_030449065.1 Oceanodroma leucorhoa
TGCGCGGCTTTTGCTTTCCCTGTTAAACTGTYTTTATCTCAACCCACGAGTTTTCTCACTTTTACCCTTCCGATTCTCTCCCCCATCCCACCCGGGGGAGAGTGAGCGAGCGGCTGKGTGGGGCTTAGTTGCTGGCTGGGCTTAAACCACGACAGAGGTAGAACGGGCATTTAAGAATTCAGTGGCCACTTCTGGGCAGGCTTTTTTTTTTTTTAAACTTCAATAAATCATTCAGTAATAAAAGATCTCGTAAAATTAGCTCCAAAAGAAGAACCTGAATAATTTACATTTTTTGTGAAATGGACACCACCACATATTTGTCATTCCTATGTATTTTAAACCATTTGCAAATGAAAGAACAAAAACATTTGTGCTGTTATGAAAAGTACAAAATTACTCCAGCTAAATGGAAATATTTCTATGCATCTGTAAGTAAAAGATCTGTTTTAAAGCAGCATGCACCAAACAACCCTCCCATTACTTTCACATGAGAATGGAAGGCTGCAGGACTAGAAGGCTCAGTTTTTATAAGACCACAAGAACTTTGACTACAGCAGAGAGACACACATACTTAAATCCCCTTCTCTGCTGACCTTTTGAAGGTATTCAATATTTTATGAACAGCGGGATCAAAATGGCTTTAAGTGGTTAAGTGCAAAAGGTTCTTTATGCTTCCTCCAGTGTGTTATGGAGGAGAAATTCCACTCCTTTTTTCACGCTGCAGTGTCATACCTGTGAATTCAGATGATGGATATGCCATCTACTTCTCAGGCTCACCAGCTCACCATGAATTCACACAGCTTTTCATCTTATAGGTCAATGATAAACCTTACACTGTCACTTGCCTACCAGAATATGTTGATAACAGTTGGCTCAGTGGCAGGTTCTTGAGGGGTGGGTTTTTTGCACACACAACGCATTTTCACTCAGGTTCATGAGGAAGCATTCAAGGTGGTGGTAATGTAATGGAAGTGAATCAACTGAATTACAGTATAGGCTGAGAGAAACAGAATAAGGTGTACACAACTAACACACACGTTCCGTTTCAGGATATCTTTTTTATAAGAGTATTTAAATGCTATGGTGTTTTTAAATGCAAATATGGAAGAGTGAAAAAGTCCAGACAGACAAGGTTTTATGTCTCTCAGATACATGGATTCATTAAGGCTGTGTTCCTGGGGCACAATCTAACTTCTGCAATGGCTAGAACACAGACTGATTGCAGGCCTGTAAAAAAATACTGATGTGTAACTTTCCTATAGGGAGAATGAAAAAAGTACTGTAGGGTGAATAAGATAGAAAGCAGCTGTAGTCTCTTTACATGAAAGTTGTAATCAGCACAGAGAAGAAGCAGCAGAGTTTTGTTTTTCATGCCTGGCCATATGCAGAAGTGGTGAAGAGTCTGTGGTAGACAGTGGTTCACAGAGACTACAGAAGAGAAAATAGTGGTCAGTAGCCAATAATGGAAAGTTAGAAAAGGCAGAATGAGAAGACATAACCATTTCTTATCAGCAAGTGCTATCCCAGTTGAAATCTTGTGGTACARGCAGGTTGCCTATAGAATCATTCTGAAATTATTTTTTAGCTTGGAGTTTTGTCCAAATGAGATTGGCTRAATTTGTTCCTCTTTCTTAATTATTACCTAAAATTCATTCTACACGTTCTGAATCATACAGGAAACAGTGTGCTTTAGGGTTTCCGACTYCCTAAGACTAAAAGGACTAAGAGCGAGCCCTCCTACAGAAATCACAGTTGAAGCTGTAGAGTGCCCATTTCCAAACTTAGAACACTACAAGACTTACCACCATGACAGTGTTTCTAGATTATTAACTTTATGAAAATATAACCATCATAGCTGATATTTTCTATATCACGCTCACTTCAAGATGTGACTTTTGGTTTTGTTTGGTTTTTTAACATGTGTGTTTATGAAAAATAGTTTGGGAAGGTACACAGAAATAGTGTTGTTTGCTCATATTAAAAAGTCTTACAACCATTATGTCGTAAAGCCACAACACACCATCATGCTTTGGAGCAAAGAGCTAACAYAGCCAAGGAAGGTATTCCTATGTCAAGTATTTGTCTTGTGTGGGCCTGTGAATCTGAACAGAGCCTGGATTTGGAAGGTCAATAGGAACAGAAAGAGGAGCCAGGACGGGAAATTGAAATCATGAGAGTGTGAATAAGTCTAWAACCACAATATCCCAAAATTAATTTCTGATTTTCTGTATGTTTCCAGTAGGGAAAATGCTAATTAAAAAAAAATAAATATAAAATATGTATGTCTCACTCATCTCCTGTAACCACTCCACTCTGAGAGAACTGCTTACTATTGCTATTTCATTGTTTTTGCTCAAATAACAGAGATGCACATTGTGAGATGTAAAAGTCCAAATCCAGCTAATTACCAAAGTTAAAGATCAAGATGGTTTCACATGATGCCAATCCTATCTCTAAAGATTTTCTAAATGTACAAAAGCAAACCAGAAAGAAAAACCAACAACTATATGCAGAAAACATTAGGTTTGTGAGCTGAGCTTTCCAAGGTTTAATTTCAAATTTGACTATGCAAACACAAGGAAAAAGTTTCCTATTCCAAAGTTCTTTGATTATTCAGATAAAATGCAGTTCGAATCCAAGCTGTATTAAGTTCTGGGTTGCCAAGTTTGAAGTGAGAATGTCAAACCAAATCAGTGTGTCCCTGGCCCAAGCTAAACATGACTTTTATTGCAGAGGCAAAAATTGATGTTGGCATTTTGTCATCAACCACTTGAGTAATGGCCTCTACGTTATGTCTGGGCAYACCTGCACTCATCAAAGTCTCGCAGATTTGATAGGCCATTACCAAACTTCTGAAACTGAGCCTTTTGGAGAAAGTCTTACAACTGCCCGTGCTAAGGTAGGTTAAGGACTTCGGAATTCATTTAGTTGCTGAGTGGGATTGAACGTACCAAAGTATTTGTTCTGTTGCTTTCACTTAGGCTAAAAATTTTTCGCACTGTAGAATGCTTCATTAGCAAGTTTGTGATAAATTTTAGGAAGAAAAAGTACTTATAGCCCAGCATGGGATCCTGATGCCAAGGCAGACAAATAAATAGAATTTTGAGACAAAATACAGTAATTGCAATATTGTAAATATGACAAAGAATATTGCAGACTAAGGCAAAACAAGTTGTCCAAGTTGAAAATATGCATGTAAACTGCATGAGAAACCTACAGTCATTTCAACAATATATGTAACAGAATTCTGAAATAAGCATCCCTAAAAAAAGACAAGACACCATGAATCTGAACTTAAACAGGAACTTTTTATGTCCCTTCTTAAGTATTACATCCTCCTATACTACTTCTGAAGTATTATTAAGAAATACTCAATGAAAGCGCTACCTTTCACAGAATGAACACCACAGATTTCTAACTTTATTTATATCATGTTTAAAAGACAAGTGGACTCCATATTTTGAGTAGAAATGCATTAAACATCTGTTCTCATAGCAGTTATTCAGGAAAGATGTTTCACAGAGAACTTTTTCATCGGCAGCTGACAAAAGTGTATATAACGAGATCATTTTGGATCATGTTGTGGTTTAACCCGGTAGGCAGCCAAACACCACACAGCCACTCGCTCAGTCCCCCCGACACTCCGTGGGATGGGGGAGAGAACCGAAAAAAAGTAAAATTCATGGATTGAGATAAAGACCGTTTAATAGAACACAAAAGGAAGGGAAATAATAATAATAATAATAATAATAATAATAGTGATGATGATGACAGAACATACAAAATAAGTGATGCACAATGCAATTGCTCACCATCCGCCGACCGATGCCCAGCCAGTCCCTGAGCAGCTATCACTGCTTCCTGGACCACCCCCCTACTTTATATGCTGAGCATGACGTCATATGGTATGGAATACCCTGTTGTCCAGTTGGGTCAGCTGTCCTGGCTGTGCTCCCTCCCAGCTTCTTGTGCACCTGGCAGAGCATGGGAAGCTGAAAAGTCCTTGACTAGTGTAGGCACTGCTTAGCAACAACTAAAACATCAGGTGTTATCAACATTACTGTCATAGTAAATCCAAAACACAGCACTATCCCAGCTACTAGGAAGAAAATTAACTCTATCCCAGCCAAAACCAGGACAGATCACCAGTATAAACCAAATAATAAGGYGATAGGATCCTTTTTAGCAATGACAATGTCTGGTAATTGAACAAAATCTTTCCCTGCAACAYGCCAAATTTACAATCCACCTTGTGCTGAGTTCCGTGTTAGCTTTGGCATAGCTTTGCTTAACCGGCTGTCTCAAACCCCTCCATCTGTAAAGTGGGAATATCAACACTCTTAGTGGCCTAATTGCCAGGGCTCCCCTGAGGACAAGCTAATGTCTGTGAAGTGCTCTGTAAACTCAGCTTGCTGTCAGATATCCAGAAGTACACAGGTCTTATTCTAATACTCTGCTGAGGAAGAAATTAAAACTTCAGGGACTCAAAGATCTAGCAATGATTGTGAACAGAATGCCAAATAGTTTGCAACATGATTTTTCACTGAAAAACTGTCCTTTGAAATCTTGTGCTGCTTAGACTTAGTCTTTCCACAGGATCTGGTGATTCCTAATCAAGACTAGAATATTTTTTTCTATAGTTCTACATAATGTCTGTTTTTACTGGTTATATCCAAAATCCACTACAAATCTGATAAAGCTCAGCACAAACCCAACTGTTTCAATACACTTGTTCCATTTCAGATGTGGAGAACTGACTCCTCGCCATCAGCCTTGTTATAGGCATTTTAAAAATAGAGCCAACAACTTTCCCATCCGTATTCTCTAACATGAATGAACTACCTACCCTGAATTGTTTTGATAATCTCAGGTGCCCCTTATCAATCAAACCACAACCCCCAGAGACTTAGTGTGCATTTAACCTGAGAGAGGATGTAGTAATTGTTGCAAGATTTCTAAAGCTGTTAACACTTCCACACTACAAAACTTACGAATGATACAACAGATCTTATACTAATGAAAAATATTAGCTAATGGAATATGTGAATTTGTRTTCCTCCAAAAGACTGACTGACCTTGTGTTGTTCTTCATATTCTTAGGATGTAAACTCCTCTGAGGCAGGAATTGGGATTTTGTTCTGTCTTCGTACAGGACCTAACAAAATGAAATCCTGATGAGTGGCTTAAAATACCATCAGCATTTATGTAGTAAATTGTACACTTAGGTACTTACTTACATTAAAGTAATATTTATACACAGGTGAAGTAGCATTTATATTGCAGTGTGCCACACTGCTAGTTGATTATCATCAAGATATCAAATACTGTATTTTTCACTATAAGCAAAACATTTAATTTGATTCTAATCTTTCTTAAAATTTGCACTGATAAATACAACTAGCTGCTTTTAATTGTCAAATAACCTTGTGAGAATCAAAGAAGAATCAAGCTCTTCCAACTTAAGTTTTATTTGGATATTTATCTGAAATCTTCATTAGAATGTCTGGAGAACAATTGTTCATAGTTTTTATCAGCTTAGTAACAAATGTATCATTTACATGAGAAATAAATTCGAATTCTATTTTTAATTTTTTAATGTATTCTTTCTCTTGTATAGATCCACAGATTGTTTTCTGCAAAAAATACAAATAGTAATATCCAGGATATGGTATGACTGTTCCTATGGAATTTGTTCTTAAGTATTAAAATTGATCATGTTCCTTGTCTTTTATTTCACATATATACCAACCATAATGAGTTTTAAAAAATGTTGTTTRGTTTTTACTTATTATATCAGTGAGAATTCATAACCTCCAAGCTCTAGTATTACTGGGAAAAGTGTAACAATCAATGTTTTCTGAGAAGGTGTAATTGGCTTTGAATTGAAGCAGCAGGAATTTTTGCCAGCAGTGTTTTGGKTTTTGTGTTTGKTTTTTTTTTTAATATACTCAGCCTTCTGAAAAGTTTTTACAGCTGCATATACGCAGCATAAATTTTGTGACTCTTCACTGAGATTTTAAACTTTTCTGTTTAACATGACATTCATTCTTGCTCTGAGCTTATTGTCAGGGACCATGTCAAGAAAAGTTTTGTCAAGACCACTTGCAGGACTATTTGTGGAAAACAAAGAGTAACCTGTACCTGCGCAATCTTAGCGTTACAGAAACCAGAACAGGTGATCACAGAAAGGTTTCTCCCAGTTAGAGATATCTCCAAATGGCAGGATGCCAGAGCTAGCACTGGTACTCAGCAACTCCCCAGAGCCACTACCAGGCACGACCTGTAGAAAAAAGGTGTACGTAGGTGTCAGTAAGTCTCACTGGTCTGCAGTGATAACATATAGATACTGGAAGTACAGGTTAGAGTAATTCTACGAGGTTGCTAATTTTTGCCAGAGGACCAGCTGACCTAACTTCACAAAGTGAYAATATATTATAAAGACAGCTAAAAGTATCATGTCACACATTCCTGCCTCTTTTCCRATTACATTATATGGAAATCCTAATGCACAATGTAAAAGCTATTCTCAACTTGCAAAATAAATCCAGAGCAATAAGGATTYATCCTCAACATTTTCTGCTCTAGTATTTCCTGCATTTTGAGTTTTCCTGGTAGGATTTCAATCCAAAACAGCAAGTCATGCATCTCATTCAACACTTCAACTGGCCTTCTAGCTGTACCCACAACGTACGTTCATGCATCTGTTTGACGGCAAATGTGAAATTTTGCACATGAAAACAGGCTGAGAATTTAGCTTATACATTTAGTTTACAAGAAATGTAAACAGTCTCATTAAGTCTGTTTACCAGATTTATTTACCATTTACCAGGTTCAGCAGATTCATTGGTCTTCTGAGAACACTATTCCAAAATTCAATCTTTAATTGGATGCTGCTTCCTAGTTCACAGTAGGAGAGCAAATAGAGCATGGGAATACACAGAAAAAAGCGTGAGGCAAACACCTGCTGGAAAGAAATGTTCACAGGGAAGTGCACAGGATAAACTCTGTTGGAAGCATCCACTGGATATTACTGATCTTGGAGTAAGTAACTGGTAAGGGGGAGCAGTACTGCTGATGYTCCTCAGCCTCCGGCCTTTCAAAAAGAGAGCCAGGAATGAAGAAGGTGTACCTGGACTGCAGAGATCAACGGAGAGATGAAACAATCCGCTTCTCCTGAGTGCAGTGGCAGAACTTGGCTCAGCTGATTCTTCCTTTCTGTATGTGAGAACCGGGCATTGCACAGAAGTCATTTAAATGTGAGGTCCCTATGGGAATGTAAACCCACTACACATACCCTCTAGGGTTCCCTGATTTTCCTTGGTATAAAGGAGGATAGAAACTCTCCAAAGAGAAAGCAGAACTGAGAAATGTGCTGAGGCTTTTAGTAGTATTTTACTCCAAGGTATGATTTGTTAATTGCTATTTCTCTGTTCAGACATCCTCAAAGTATTATTAAAGACATTTGYAGGTGAATAAACAAGTTTAAGTAAAAGAAGAAAAGAAATAAAACAAAAAAAAAGACCAATTTTTGGGACAAACTCAAACCCTCTGGCTCATTCTCCTCTTAATCACACTAATTTTACAGCAGACAAAATGCCAGTAGTTAAAGTGGAATTACTTATTTAATCAAGAAAAGACTCTTTCTCATAGTGTCTASACACTCTCCTGTGCTTTTTGGAAGACTGAATACAAATTATACATCTTGTCCTTTTTCAATAATGGACAAAATAYAGCCCTTCATAATAAAGACCTCTGCAACCTCACGCTCATTAAAAAAAGTTGGCGACATAGAAGTTTGGGCTCATCTTCCAGAAGAATCTATCCATAATTTTGACCAAAATATCTTGCATCTTCTTGTGAACTTTGGGAAAGCTCTACTGGGGAAAAAAACCCCAACACCCTAATAGTGCTCTACACTTTTGCAATTCAGCTGGATTGAAGACAAATACAATGAAGAGGCATTTCTATTCTCCAGATCCCAAAGTAGTGGGAGTATTCCAGAAGYGCTTCTAGCTCTTTCTATTCTGTTCAGTTCGCTTTCACTAACCATGTGCATTCTAAGAAGCATCAGGTCAAAATTCTATTCTCGGTGGTTATCAACATTTGATTACAACTTTTTCTGTTTTTAAACAAATTCTTCTTAGCAGTTCATTAAGCTTATAGATGAAAGGTGCAAAACAGTCAAATCATTAATCCCTGCCATACATCTCAGACAATTATAAATCAAAGCTGACAACAACAAAACCCTAAACTTCTATTGTGAGYCAACAAAAATCATTAAACTAAAACAAAAAAGGGATCTAAATTATTTAATGAATTCAAGAAGAAAAAGAAGAAACGTGCAGCCAGMAACACTACCACAGTGTCACTATTAGTACAAACATTAAAAAGAAGGATGATACTAGATAGAAAGCAAATCCCATTCACAAAAAAGAAATCGCCTATGAATCTTGATTAAAAATTATCGCTACAATGGTCTTTTTTTCCTGTCCCTATAATGGATTTCTAAGCTAAAAGAGAGTTTAGAAATTGGCTGCCTCAGCAGTCATAGAGGTGATTGAAGGTCCTACCTGGGGGCAGAATAAATCAGTAAATGACCAGGGAAGTGTCCTTGACTCTCTTTCCTTCTGCATACACTTCTTCATTTTCCCCTTTTTTAGTGGGACATAAAAAGGAGATTAATTAGAGTCAAAGGCCATGAAGAATCACACTTATTTGTAAATTATTAGATTCAATAGCAGTAGATGAGCTGTCAATTCAAAAATTCCACCTGCTTTATACCTTAAGGTAAATAGGATAGGGAAAGGTAGGAGGTTTTGTAGGTTTCAAAACCCAGGTCACTGAACCAAGCTTCCTGGGTTTCGCCACAGGATTCATAACCCCCTCGGTTTCATTTTACTAAGTCAARATCTTTTTAGGCTCTTCTCACACAATAGGCTTAATTTTCCCACTCACCCTACCTTTTCTCTGCACTGGTATTCTCAAGGTTAATGCAACAGGTGAAGTGCAGAAATACTAAGTGTTCTACCAGTTYTCTGCTGAAAATAAGCAAAATTTAAGAAATAACAAGTATATACCATAAATAGGTTACTAATTGATATGCTTCTCTGATAAAGCTATACTTTCTAATACACTGATCGCAGTGGACTTTATTTCTACAGCTCTGCGATCAGAATAAGCCCCAAACTTCTTGGCAAACCTGAGACCTGAAGCCAAACCTACTGCACTGCATTATTCCTCTGACTAGCATATAATACATGAGACATTCCTGAGTGAACCTTTAAATGATACACTGACATTTTCAAAGGGATATAACAAATCTCAMGTTTCTTCCCAGGAGGAGTTTTGTCAAAGTATGAAGATACTGTTTAAAATATTTACTCTGGCTTTACCAGAATTAATCAAAAGCCTACTCAGGAAGTCGAGGGCAGTGGTATTTAGTGGTAAGCCTGCAGCCTCTTCGTGTACAAAACGTACTCGTTTCAAGCAAGCAAATGAGAGGGAATGTTAGCTGAGTTCGCTGTACAGTTTTACAGAAAATAACAATACAGTGCCAACTCAGATGCCTGTGTTCTTTACGAGACCTCAAATAYTCTTTGTTTAGATCAGAAAAGCAAGAACATTCAAGCAAAATGTGCAAGGCACAGATGAAATGACTAAGGAATTTTTTTTATATTTTTCAGTAGTCTCAGATTAACTATTCATGTTTTAATAACCTCACCAAAATCAAAGGGACATACTAGAGATAATGGTGCTGTTTAGCACAACTAGTATGGTACTGGATCCTCAGTTCAAAGAACTRGATGGTCTGGAGCCTGCCTCAAAAAAGCAATTTAACCTGGCATGATTTAGCTAACCGCACACTTAAAGAGGAAGGTGAGAATATATAAAAACCTATACCTTTATTGAGAAATGAATCCACTTCATTTCTGATGAAGGGAGTGGATGAAGGGTGTTCACCAAAAATGTACAAACATACCCATTCTTTGTTATCCTGAAGTGCCCCTTCTGCCTGCTGTTCACTTCCCTCAGACAGGCACGCGGCTGGCGTCAGTTCCCTGTATGATGGAAGAGGTTCCTCCCTCTGTGCTCCATGATTTCTGCCTGTTTATCGGCTGAGTATATGAACGCAGGTCAGAAGGAAGAACTGTGGCCTGCCGTCCAGAGGTTTTGAGAAAGATGGTGATTCAAAAATTCACTTCACAACCTATTAAAATAATATGCTTGAATTCATAGTTACACAAATAATTAGAGGAGAATTTCATAACAAAAGATAATTTCTTCTCCAGAAGGGAACACAATTAAGGCTGATGTGATCATAAATAAGATACTCGCATTAAATTTGAAATACCTAGTACAGTGGTCCTGCAGAACATGGCAAGAGTGAAGCTTAGTTTCACAAGCTGCTCAGAAATTCTTCCCACTTTTTATTTTACAACAAAAGGCTTGCTGCTCACAAGACTTGCTTTCACTTTTTTCTTCCCCACCACAGTGCCTTGTGTCAAAGGGAACTTGATTAGAAGTTGCTGAACACCATTTCAGCTGAACCTGAAAATCCCTGTCTGCAGGGGTGGAAYCTGAGTCACAGATTCAGCTTTGGCATTACCCAGATATGGCCTGACATTCTCCTTAACTTACCTGTCATATGAAGCTAGAATATTTTCTTTCATTTTACATATTGTCTCATAAGGAATGAGAGTAATGCAGTAAATCTGTTTTCCATCTCTGACAGTGCCTGCTTAGTATTTCTTCAGAAGTAGAGTAATTTATAATCTGCAGTCTTTGATTAGTTGCTTATGCATCCCACGTCTGAACAAAGCAAATACTATTTAAGGACCTGATCTGAAGCCTGCCTACTGAAGTGAGTAGGAGTCTTCCTGTTGTTGAGATCAGGCCCTCAGGGATATCTGGCTACTACAGAATTATCACAGTGAAAAAAAGAAACTCCTCTAAGCAAATCAGGCTGGACTTACTGCATTAATAACCCAGTATTTAATTTTGCGAATTTCCTGGAAGGAAAAGACCTCAAAATACACAAACTTCTCTGGACACCAATTATTCCCTCTGCTTTTTCAGCTACAGGAGATAGCTGGAAATGGAAAAATATTGAGAATGAGTCACATGGGATTAAGTCATTCTATCAGGAACATTTGCCAGCAAATTCTGCAGAAAGCCAAAGTTTAAAGATGTGTAGTAAGAGTGACTTGTGAAACTGTAAATTCTAATGCTACTCTCATTATTAGGATGTGTGAAATTACAATAGGGAATTTATCTGTATTTCCTTATTGTATTTGGTAATATCAGTAGAAGAACAATAGTCACTAAAATCACCATAAAAGAGATTAAAACTTTCAAATATATGAAAAGCCTCACTGAATTTCCTGGAATTTAATTTATTTCTGCAAATACACACATTAATTAACCTATTTGTTTACGCAGAGCGAATGCAGTCTTTCAGTTTCAAATTACTCCTAGAGGGAATTCGCTCTGAATCTACAATGTTTTTTGTATGCGGAATCTTGTATCTGCACAAAAAAAGGTGTATGACCATTTTCTGAAACTAAAAAGACCATTTTGGTTAAAATCCCAATGTTCTTTTTCCTCTCAGGGTCTACTAGGCCATAATGACAAAGTTGAACAGATTCCTAAATAGGAGATAATTTCCTCTTAACGGGGCGGGGGGGAATCGGGTGAATATCAATTTATTTCTAAGTGCCATTGAAGTAACCCTGAATATTAGATTGCTAAAAAAAAAGATTACTAATGATCAGCATGAGTTCACTATTAGCACTGCCTCCGGTGTGATGTGAGGAGTAGCCCACGACCACTGGGGATGACAGGCCCGTTAAAAACCTGGATATGACTTCCACAGCAGCAGCTGGACAGATGAGTACTTTCTCAGGCTGAACTGAGAATCATTTCCATCAAGTAAACAGAGACACCTTGTACCTGCTTTCTCACAGAGCTTTACGTGAGGGACCAGACCAAAGTCTTCAACTATCACCCTTTCAACAAGCAGCTACTATTTCATACAGCTTGTTCGCACACAGAACCTTTATCCATGTTGAATTGCCCAAGCTGTTACTAAGCCCACAGCAAGGAGCTGCCTTGCTCCTGGCAGGCTGCCACATCTACCGATTTCACTTGAGAAAAGTTACAGTAAAAAGGAGGAGGCTGGACTGATGCCCATAACCCTTTTTAGCAGAGTTAAAACACTTTGGCCTGCATTTTCCGGCACATACAGCCTCAACCTATGTGTGCACAGAACTGGAGAAGTGTTCAAATCAGGGTTTGTATTGCAGGGCTTGTGAGCGTGCACGCAACAGCATGCGTGCCAGATTGATCTTGCATGTGCAAAACAGATATAACAAGAGTCGTGATTTATATATAAAAATACTTGGGTCTGAGCAAATCTTAACTGAGAAAGAACAGAGGGAACRAGTAACCTACATTGCAGCAGCAAAGCACACAAGCCTGACACACTTGGCTTGTCACTGGTCCTGCAAATGAGACAGTCAAAAGAAAAGGGCAGTAGGGAATTTCATTTGGAGTTCAAATTGTAAAAGGTCTTTTGCAGACAAGAATGGCAGAACTTCCAGTTAAATAAAGGCACTTTCATCTGTAATGCTGATGCTCTTTTAATTCTACCAAGAACAGTCTCTTCCTTTTCCCCACCAAGGAGAATTTGATAGTCACTCGGTGTCATTAACATCTCGACAAGATACCCGTAACTGCAAAATGATACAGAGAAAAAAGCAGAACATCTGTTCACTATGTCCTTCACTTCTGTCTCAGGCACACATCTTTCTAAGGACACGAACAATTGTAATTTTATTAGCTTTAATGTCTTCCTCATCAAATTTCATTCCATTGTCTGTCCCAGCTGAGGTGTATTGGGCAATAACATTATAAGCTCTTTTTAATGCTGCTGTTATTTCAGCCCAAATTGATTTATTACGGATCCTGAGCTGACAAGCGTAGTATTTCCCATTCCACAAATGTATTGTTACCAAAAACTCTGTCTCTAGCTTACTTTATATTCTGTTATTTCAGAATATAATCTGAATCTATTCGGGTCTCTAGAATATGAGTTTTCATAGTTTCTGCAACAAAATCCCTATTTGTTTAATTTTCAATATACATTTCAATTTTCAGGAATTTTAATAAAAAACATTTTTACTAAAACGCTGTCTTCATAAAAAACAACAAACACTGGAACAGATTCCRTCTCTGTAAGAAGAGAGATAATGTCATATATGGTACCTGACCTCAGTTTGACCTTAAATCAAAGAAACACTTTCACTCGGAACAGTGCATTTGCCACATGTTGAACATTAGGCATATGCCTAAGCCCCACTGAAGATTAAATACATGGGTCATCTCAGACGGAGATGTTTCACAGCAATCAAATATAAAACTTGTTAACAGAAAACATTACGGTAGAGAAACTTCAATGCATCAGATAATGCCCATCTAAATTAATAAAAGTTGAATTAATCGATTCTTGTGTTTTCTCATACCAAGAAAAAGATAGAAATACCACAGGCCACCTACAAAGACTTCAACTCAGTGTTCATCACTGTTCTAAGGCAAACAAGCTAGCATAACTTAAAAAGGATAAGRCAGAAAATACAGAAAACTTTCTATAAATCAAGTTTGCTATTACCCGCAACAGCTGTGGCCACCATATTTCCAGAGAACACATGACAGATGAYATGAAATAATTATTTTTACAAACAAAAAACCATAAGGCACTACTATTGCATAATGAAAAAAATGAAAAGAATATCCCATGATACTGAAAGACAGCAAAACTGAACAGATGGAATTAAAAGCATATTAACTCATGAAAGGGAAAAAAACTAACCCATTATACCGATCAATATCAGATATTATGGAGACCGACATCACACAAAAAGGAAATGAGTAACTGTATGGAAAATTACAGTATCTGCATTTGAGACAGAGTTGAAAATACTGTAAGGAAGTATTGTCATTATACTGGGTCACAATCCAACTAGTGTGTGTATCAAGAAAAAAAATCTCATGTACAGAAATTATTCTGTAACGTCATTAAGTTTTCATGTACCTGTTTCAAAAGTATTTAGTTTTGCCCCTCGTAAGGTTTAACTTCATGAATTTCATCAAATATGAAATGTTCTGTGTCATTATCTAATAATTAAGATTTAACTGTGGTAATTAACCACAGTTTTAATCTTTTTGTTTGTGGCATCATAGATTCTATACAGTACCCTGTATTTCAGGGAAATTTAAACAGTTAAAGGAAGTCATGACCTGATATGATGTTATGGTGCCACCTTGTGATGTCGCATCAGAAGTGCCTCTAACATGTACAAGGAGACAAAAAYTAGCCCTGGGGGAAAAAGGAAAGGAGGCTGTTCCTATGCGATTGTGAGAAATTGCAAGAGATTCCAACACTSAGTCTGCTGGCAAAGAGAAGCATGTGGTTATCGACTAACAAAAGAACATTCAGCATTTTAAGATTACATTAAAAGGGCATGAAAGAGCACAAAGAACTGCAGTAAAAAACCAACTGCTCTCCTCAACGCAGATCCAATTACAGACACATGAGTTAATTCCACTGAAGTCAGCAGAGTTACTAAAGATTAGTATGGAAGTAATGAAGATTAGATTTTGGCCTGCAGGCTGTTAAAAATCTCAGCTTACAGTGTTCCCGTAARACAATGATAAACTGAAGTGTGTTAATAAATAACTTGGTTATTAGTTGCTTTTGACTCTGTTTTATTCACTTCCACTAGCTCCTTTTTGTCCCCAAGATGCTTTGAGTGTATATAAACTAGAGATAACACACACTTAGCTAYTTTAATAGAGGCTTTAGGTAATAGTTTTCCTTCTTCTTTGTCCATTTTTGAAGGCAAATATAGAAATGTCCATTCATATTTAAGACCTTTTTTGCAATATGAAATGTATGTCCTCTTGCTTTTAAGGCCAAATCCAAAATTGTTTTAAATCTCAAACTCTTCTACTGTTTCAGCTTCTTTCTAAATTGCCTTATAGTTCCTTCTGAATAAGTAAGCCTTGTTGAAGAAACCCTTGCTAGTGAATTTGTAAGATTCTGCCAATAATTCTATTGCAGAAATACAGCTTTTTTTTTAACCTCATAACATATTTAAATTTGCAATGCATCATGCTGCACTCCTATTCACTCAACACTCTTGCCATAACAAAAGTTTCAGTGGTAAGACATCCAATTACARACAACTAAGAAACCTCAAATACAAAGCTTCTTCAGAACTCTATCCCTTACCTTTGCCATCAGGTGGTATGGTGGCAAATAACATCCTAGGTAGGATTATTTTGCTCCAGAAGCATTTAGGGTACGTATCTCTTTCAAACTCCAGGAACATATTATGTTGCTCGGGTTTTTGTTACAGGAAATGAACGTAAGTCAAAGAAATAAAGGTAGTTAGGACAACTGCATACATTTTTATCTGYGGTATTCTGCACGAATTCTCCTTTAACTGTGGACAGGAGTACTCCTTCACAGTGTGCTCCTGATTTCTTCTTCCCTTTGTTTCTCAGCTCAGATGGATGACTCCAGGGTTAAACATCTGACTGCAAGCCCARTTGTCTCTTCAACTGCTTTGTGACATTCAGCTCAGGGAGGTCATASGGAAACAACACACTGAGCACATTCCAAGGCAACTGAGCTCTTCCTTTAAGTGGGGAGGATGATCTAATTGTGGAATGACACACAGTGTCAGGAAGGAAAGAATTTTAGCTAATAGAAATTTTAAAACATAGAAAAAGAACACTGATGTCAAAGGCAACTGACCTATGTCATCAGCACCAGATCCTTTTTGTCTGAGTAATCTGATCCAGAATCTTGCAACCTGGTATTTTACAATACATACCAGTCGTGACAGAAAAACACATCTCATAAGGATTTCAAGATTAAATGTGTGTCTTGAAAGAAACAGAAAACTATCAGGCTGACACTTCAATGAATAGGAAGTAATTTTAACATAATCTCTCTTAATGCCAAAGTCTTGCAAATTGTTTGAATCAACCAATACCTCTAACTTAATCTGCTCAAAATGAAAAAGATTAAGGCTTGAATCCCTTCTTACTCWATCAGAACTGAATATCAGGATTGATTTATGCTAATTTTAGCTTGGGTAAGTAAATCAAAGGGAATTCAGGCTCTAATTCCTTTATCTAAACAGAAACCAGTAGGAGGAAGTATCAAAATGCTATAAACATTACTGAATATGATAATTCTAAAAAATATTTTTAAAATAAATGTTATTACTAACATACAAGTTTCATTTTCACAGTGCTATCTTAGGCAAGTCTGTCCTGTATACCTTGAATATCCAAAATTTCTAYTGACACTTTTAATGTACAACCATACTGCTAGATAAATATTTCTTCTTGATGCATGCTGTGTAAATTTGAACACCAAGCTGCATTGCAAGCTCAGCATACGTAAAGGGTTCCGAGGTAGATAAGCGTCATCATCCCTACAGAAGTGGTAAAAAGATTMATTTCTCTACCATTTCTCTACCTTAACAACATTTTCAATAAGAATAACACATTTCATCCTTTGAGAGATTTAACTTCATATTAATTGGAATAATGACCAGAAAGGAAATTAGTATGTGCTTAGCCCAAAAATTCTCAAAGCACAACAGAATGCGTCAAAAGTTTTAATTGTGATGACTTTGATACAGAAGCCATGTAAGTGACAGAGCCCTTCTATTGACTGTCAGAACAGCAATACACATATGATTGTCTCCAGGCCCCAGTACCTAAACAATACCGGAATTTAAAAAAAAAAAAAAATCTAGCTGATTTCCAGCTGGAGAGGGAAGAGAAATATAGAGCTGCATTCATGCATTTTATGGGAAAGATTGCATAGCTGGTTTAGAAAGAAAATGTTTTTTCATGTCCTTAGTAGTAGTTCTGTGCTTCTTTAACTTCTTCATGAGTTACAGATGATTATGTTCTTCCATTTGACATTATCAGCCCATAGAATGAATAAAATGCAAGACCCCCTTTGAGAATAAGGACATAGTTTTAACCTTTATCTTGGGAAGAAATGAATCATGTATGCAGTTATCATATACAAAAGGCAGATATTTCAAGTTTCATAAGGACATGACAATCCATAAAATATTGGTTGAAGGTAAGCACCAAACCCAGCAACTGCCATTTCAGTGACTGAAAGGCAAACCTGGGTTGTGGTTGTCTTCAACACGGGGATCTTGATCTTGACTGCAGTTCTTTCACCTAAGATAATTTCCATGCAAGATCCCCAGCTGTACAACACAGTGATAGAGGCATCTCATTATTTAAGGCCCATGCTTTCTTTCAAATACTCTTGGAAAAGTCACCAAAGCTAATCTTTCTGTCAACCGTCTTTTTTTTTTTTTGCGCTTTTAAGAGCAGTATTAAATATTCATAAATATAAAACCTATGTGGAAATACTAACAATATTCTGATTCTGCCTATTTAAAAAAAAAAGAAAAAAGAAAAAGCACAACCCAACAACCAACCATCTTTGCCAGAGTGCTTGGCCAGCAGTGAAGATAAAAATGTGACTGTCCCAAATATCCTGTAGATCACATGATGCTTCTGTCTCTTTGTGGATGACAATTATTTCAGTACTTTCTGCTGAGTTCTAAGAAGCCATAATTAGAGGACAAAAGCCCCCAAAGTGCCTGAGATTCAGAAAGGCTGGACTGGCAAGTCATTTCTGGTAACACTGGCTCACAGAAACATCTTCAGATTCTTATGTGGAAAGTACTGCAAAGGAAAGAAAAAGATTAAGAGATATAAACACATTTGTCATTATGCACAATATTTTCCTTAAAGTAAAAAAAGGAAGGTGCTGTGTAATGAATCTGAATCTCTTCTCTCATGCTCCCAGGAAGATTTAAACAGTCTGGGAGAAATTTCCATCTTCTGAAAATGTTAGCTCAGGGGGCCAAGCTCAGCACTGGATTAAATCAAGTATAAATTGACCTATTTATTGGATATACAGCCGAGCTAAATGTTTCCCAATTGCACTTTTGCTATGGCACAACATTTGGGTTCCTAACAAGTCAAACTAGGCAGATAAATTTGTTGTTTCTCTTGTTAGGACCAAGAGATCCTGATTGTTACCTTCTTTCTATTTGCACTATGACACAGGCAAGCAGCATGCTTTACTACAGCCATCAGTTTTCAGAAAAACTCCCGAGCATCTTAGCAGGACAGTAAAAGACAATTTAAAGAGGGCATGCTGAACGCTCACTTTCTCTAGGTAGTAATCTCTGTTCAATGTCACGACAGTATAAACCATATGTTTCTTTCTTTCTTGACTGAAATCAGAAGGGATTATTATGTATTTCTGTACGTAAATACTATAATTTTGGTGCCTACATTGAAAGAAAACTTTAAAGGTTTGGAGTATTTGAGAGGCTGAAGAGTTCTGGATGTACAGTTTTTGGATTTTATTTTACAAAAAGAATGCTCTAACTTAATCACAGCTATTTGATTTGAATCAGGAATTCACTGAAGGAAGCTCTGTGGTATGTATTTGGAGGAAATAAAATTTTATGTTCACAGTGGTCCCTAGGAACTTCATATCTAGGAATTTATTCAATCTGGGTGACACTGAAAGATATGATGTATAGCAGTCTGGCATAATAGTCTAAGTATTGTGAAAGAAAGCATAGAGTGATGCAAAGAGCTTACCAGCACTAAGGTTTTAGAAAAAAAGAATTATAAACATCTTGTTCACAACTCAAGAAATGTCTACAGCCCCATATTAATCCATACTCTTGAAAATTTAAGTCCCACACAGGCAATATCTAGGAACTAAAAAATCCACAGCATTGTATGTGAAAACCTTTTAGGCATGACTCCTTAAAAAAACCAAAACATCCAAATCCACTTCACTGGAAATCTATTTATTGGAAATTTTTTGTATTTCTATCAGAGTGTCATTTTGGCATTTGGAGATTAAACTTTTTACTAAGAAGCAGCTGAAATATTCTGTGAAAAATACTGACAAAGTTATTCCCTTCCACTGTTTTCTTGCTAAGCATCTCTTGCCAGTTTGTCACTAGCTCTAATTTTAGTCCTTAAGAACTAGATAATCTGCATTTTGCGACAGATCTTAGGAGATGCACATTTCCTACAAGAGAGCTTCTGTTACTTCAGCTTCAGGTAAGACTCGGGTCAGGACATCAACTATTATATGGGTAAAGGCCCACAAAGGTTTCAGAAATACTGCATTTCCAATGACATCTTTTTGTTTAATCTGTTGTTTCTCTGTCTAGTTCCGGCAACTCCCAGGTGTTACTAATGCCATATTCCTCTCAAACTCCATTTCACGTTGTTATAGTACGTTTCACCCTCAGGCATTCAAATAAGCTTAATCTTCCAGGATGATTTATAAAACAATTTCCTGTGGAAAAACGTAACCAGTCTTGTAGAACAGAACACTTAGCTAGTGCCAGTTCAGAGCGCTAATAGTTCCATTAAACTACAAGCAGCTTCTTAATGATAGCAATTTTGAGTGAAATAAACCTACTGGGATCAAATTTTCTGAACTAGCAACTGTCATTATCATTTACAGCTTACTCAAGCTTCCGGGATAACAGCCAAAAAGGTATATATCTTCTCCCCTTCATCCCCTGGTCAATGATTAGCAGTGTTTTCTTCTAGTCTTAAAAAAATTCCTCAACCACAGCAGTGCAAATCAAGCAGCAGACTTTAGTGTATCTTCATTTGCTTGACAGCAGTACAAAGCTTGCAAAGGCTATCTGTAGGAGATTAAACCTACACAGGGTCATTAAGTAAAGGCCTGAGAAACAAGCGATGAGAAAAATCAGTCAACGTACAGTGGATGAACTTTAGCTCATACCAGGTCAAAGCCTGGATCATGGTGCCAAAATTAATGCCTGCTCTATATATTAAGTATGCGTGACAGTATGACAGCTTAAAAACAACCAGCATATTGAGCTGGTGAAAAAAGTGCTTCAAAAACGGAGCGTACATTGTTATAGGAATCTGGCCTTCAAAGGTTTTCCACAAACAGGGCAAAGAAAGTATGCCTCCTCAGTAATTTCATACCTCATTTTTATGATGATGAGATTTTACAGTTGGATAGTTCATATTATAAGAGTTCTCAATGTTTGTTAGAAGTCAGGTAAGCACTGGTCCCATGTAACAGAGCAGAGAGAACAAAACGATCTATGGCTTAGCAGAGATCACCTGCTCAAGTAACGGCAGAGCCAGGGATAAAACCTAACTGCCTTGCATCCTAAATTTCCTACTCTTAAGATGTGAAGAAGTAGCTTTTGGTGGGGGGAAAAGGCAAGGAACAGCATAAGAAATCCTCCACTACAAATCAAAATCATCTTGAAGTCTGGTAAGTTAGTCAACATTTTCAAAAGGATCACGTACCAGGTGCCAGTATGGTATTCTATGATCAGATACTCAGAAATGCTGATTGCCCACAGCTTCACAGCAAAGTCTCTGAAAACTGCAGTTACCCAGCATCTCCAATTGCTCACTAGCAATCATATTCAAAAGTGATTATTGCTTTGGTTCCTAGGTGTTTAGTTTTCACAGCTGCTGAGCAGTTGAAAGTATACATCAATAGGCATTTAGGCTTCCTTGAATTTGAAGTCTGGAATGCATTCAATTGCGCACAAAAACTGGAGATATGCAAAACCAAATGAAATTATGGACATTGTCTGGACATTGTCTCTGGACATTGATGGGTTGGTATTTCTTCCATGCGTCTGCTGAAGATTTCAAAAGGGATAATTTTATTTAGAGGAAAACATATTTTCATATCTTTTTACAATATTAGGAAGACAGTTCAGGCATAAGTTGGCCACTGGCATATAGGGTTGTTGATCCGCTATTAAGACACTTCCTGTGCTTTGCATGTTCTGTATTATATTACACGGTGAAGCTGCACAGCCCTGTCCTCAGCTTGGCTGCACACAGCCCATGGTTATCACTTAAGAGGACCATTACAGCTGAAGACACTGAAGAGAGGAAAATGAGAGGCCATGAATCGAGCTGGAGATAAATTCAGAAAGATAAAAGAAAGCATTGCTTCATTAAATGAATAGGTAACGTGTCCAAGATTGTTATGGTATAATTGAACTCAATGAATAGGAACTGGGTCTTACATGGCAAGAGATCAGCTACAGGAATGGCACTCTTGTCCCATGCCACATGTTCTGTCACATGCTAGCATGCATTGGGTACTATCAGAGAGCCCTGGTTTAGTTTCAGTCCCCAGTCAGACCTTGGTGTACCTATTGTGGCATTAAAATTCAATGGATCCCATTCCAAAAGTCAAATCACCATCCCCCTTTAGAAAGGAACATTTACACAATATTTAAAAAATGACAGTAAGTGGCTCAGATCAGGAAGTTCAGTATTAACAAATATGTCAGTCTATGATGCACTGCATACAGCAAAAATATGACTAAGAATGTCCTCAAAAAATAAAATACCTTTCAAGGCAAAAGGAAGGGTAAACCGCAATAAGGGAGAGGTATCAAGTCTTCTATACAGATTAGTTTGGATAAAAGTGGTCTTACGACATTGTCACTTTCTTTTCCTGCAGCTGTTAACTTTGGCTGAAACAGAAACTAAATCAGAGAAACTACACATTCTCTTCTCGGCTTTGAGACTTTTTCCATTTACACCCTCATTTTGCAATATAACTTCAAAGGTTAAAAAACATGTTGCTGAGTTAACAGCCAGAGGCTCTAAATCAGTGTTTCAGCTAAAAGGTGGAAGGAAACCCTTCTTTAGGTCATGTCACATCAAGAGCTCTTAAGCCTTTCAGAGTTGAATCCTGTGACCCAACTAATCACCTGGACCTGAAAGGAGATGGAAGTTACCATTTCTCTTGAAGCCAGGGACAGAAAAAATCTGCTTTAAATATACACATTGCTGCCTTGAACATCAAGGAGACATCTTGATAACATGAGTTCACCATGTCACAGACACGGATCAAAGTATATGTGTTTAAACTGAGCAACTGGCTGATCAGCCTTCCAATACTTGATAGCCTGGTCCTTTGAGATTATCAGTGTTGTCAGCGATCCCTCCCTCTCTATTTTCTCTTTACTTAACCTATAACAAGCTCTGTACTTTTCACTTCATCCCTCTTTTTACTCATCTTCTTGCCCTGTTGAGTACCCCGTACTCAGGTCTTTCCACACATTTCCTCAGCTTCCCAAAACATCACAAACTTGGAAAAGAAAGATAATTATGACAGTCATTCCAATAGCTACAGTGGCAAATACTCCTCTCTGCTACTTTCTCAGGAAATGACTGGGTTGCACAGCATCCTCAGCTTGGAATTCTCAAGTCAGCAGTTTGCGAGCCTCTACATACAACACAGCAGTAAACTCAGTCATGGCACAGGAAGCTTCTGGAGCTACAGCTTCTGCTGAGTCTTCAGATCTGCCTTCTATTCTTCACATTTGATCTCTGCTCTCTACCAGATTTGTAGGTACAGTACAGCCTTTTCACTGATTAAAGGAAACTCTACCTGACCCCATCAGCTTCTATATGGATAACAGTATAAAGAAAACATTTTCTTAGCTGGAAATATATGTAAACAAAATATTAGAATACTTACTCAGCTGAGCCTCACCATAACGATGATACATATCTTGTTCTAAAAGAGTTTCTGTTGATGGACTTGATTAGTTAAGGAATGCCTGATATGTTTCTAATGTATAAAAGATATTTACATTGACTTTGGAGCATATTCTCTCAAGATGCTGATGTTTCTCAGGGTTCAAGGAGTCATGTCCTCATGCTTTATTGTAGAATCATTTTGTTATAACATCCTTCCTTAGAAATTTCATTTACAAAAGAAATAAACTGTTCTGTGTTCTGCAGGACATTTAAAAGTTCTTAAACACCACTAGCATTAAGATTATCAGTCCAAATTTTAATCTATCTTAATTCTATCCTAATGTTTAGCCTTATTTCCTGTGAAAATACAGTTTATTCAATCAGTCTGACTGTGAGCTTTGTTAATACTCCCCAGTAAGTTCTGATCCTTTGGCAGAATTCAACAACATGTGACTGAAAGATGATTAAGATTCTGCCAATTTCCTGCAAACAGGCAGCTGTGTAAAAAAAGTCTCTAAGTGTTCCACTTCATAGAAACGTGCAAAATAATTCCGCATCTTTCCAGACATCAGAAAATCTACATAGATGAACCAGTCTTTGCCCCTTAACTGCAGCAAAAAAATTGAAACTAAACTCCTCAGATATCAGCCAAATAATCAGGAGACACAACTCTGCAGAAACTAGAATTTATAATTCCAATATTCCCAAAACAACTTACAATCATACTGTATACCYGCTTGCAGTCCAGACAATTGTTGGATTATTTATCTTCCCAGATGTTAGAACTTACCTATTATTATCAATTACCACCAGACAAACAGCAACACTACCAACTTAACAACGTGTATGAATAAAGATTATGAAAAAAAGTTTTTCAGGTTATCAAGCATTTACTATTAGACATAGTTAACCCAGACCACTGAAATTTGGGGAGAAATTAGACCTAGGTTTTAGCTTCAGTCTACTCTGCCAGTGGATTCAAGATTCAAATATGAACCCTTCCCAGTTTCAGAGTATCTTACTTTGCTGGCTGGTTCACTGTAATTTCTTAATAAGGTCTATCCTTGTATTACTTAAGTAACAGTCTTAACTATAAGTTTATGTAGAATGGTTTATTAATGTGTAAAAATAAAAACTCATTGTCCTTTTCAAAAGGTCTCTTTAAATATGAAATGTGCAAGAAAAACTGTCTTAAAATTGCTGGGTTTTATCTACAGATTATTAGGAAGAAACTCAGCAACAAAAATAAAAAATATCCATTTTAAAAAAAAGTCTTATTAACAGTGGACCAAAGATAGACTGCAGTAGTTAATAATTTTAATTGATTTTCTGCTACCAGCATGAACTGTACCACTGTAATGTCCTCTAGCTCTCACCTTCTCAGCACAAAAGATCAATGTGTTTCCATGTATATTTGTAACGTATACAATATTTACACACATTCCTATTCAGACAGCATGGATCCTTGCTATAGGCTTGAGAACAATATGAATTTGAGCTTATAATAGATCAAAATATTTTCCTGAAGAAACTACACAAACGAACAGGGGGAAAAAAAAAAAAGGAGATAATTAAGTCATTGAGTTCTTAGTCTTCAAGTTAGGAGAGAGCTGGAATATACTCTAGAAAAGTACACTGAGTTAGGGTAGGACGTCATCCTCTAGTCAGCTCCCTGGTAAAGTACTTATGTCTGACATTTCTTGTATTACACTACACAGTGATATCCTAAAAAAAAAAAACTGAAAATATGCAAGAGATTATCTTTTTCTTAAAACAATACCTGAGAAAGTCTGGTGCTTTGGAAATCATGTTTTCAAAATCTGCAAATCCTAGTTTCCCATCACCATCCATGTCAGCTTCTTCTATCACTTTCTCGCAAACTAGAGTGATTTCTTCTGCTGTTAGTTCTTCTCGGGTCAGCTTATTGAGGGTTTTTTCCAAGTCCGATTTACAAATGAAGTTATCTGTGTTAAAATCTAAACAATAAAAGAACCAAAGAAAAGATCACCAACAACTCTCATACTCATTTACTTCAAACAAAAAAGGCATACAAAAGCATCCCAATACAGTACCATAGATCTTAAAGGCATAGATTGCTTTAAGCTCTCTGGGAGCCATTTCACTGAGCACAGAGAACATATCCACAAAATCATTGAAGCTGAGGCTCCCCTCTCCATCTTCCGAGAAAGATTCCACAATCCTTTCCTTGAACGGATTCTCCTGTGAAAAACAGATATATATATATATATATATTTTAGTATTTGGAAGATCAGAAAACCTGCAGACTCCCTGTTAATAATTATGAGTATTTAATTCCATGGTTGGCTCTTTGAAGACAACTTTTTTCTTCCAAAATGCATCTAAAAAACTTACATTTGCATGCTTTAGCAGAAAGCATCAGCAGAACCTGCTGCGGCATAGTGCCACTTCTCACCCAGATTTTCTCAGCTCCATCGTTATTCATTCTCTCTAAACTGGTGCTCATCTCTTTCCTCCTGTTTTGAACACGTGCTCTATAAGTGTTAGGGCAAAGGTACTAAGAGTGTGAAGATCATTTGCACGTAACAGGTTGCTGGCAGGGTGTCAGGCTGACACTGTCAGGAGGGTTACAGCTCCTACATTAAGAAGCTAGCACATACGAACAGGGGATGACAGGAGGGGAAGGAAACAGAGACCAAGGTGGAAAGACAATGAAACAAACGGGGTCTTTATGCCTTCTGGCGGCCCCTGACTAAAGGCTGTAGGAACAAGTATTATTTATATGAAACCACCTTAAAAAGTAAATATCTGCATTCCACACCTGATGGATGTGGAACTATCAATCAACCATCAACCAAACCAAGTCTGTTCATTAAGGATGCAGAGTTACATCCCAGTAGAATCTTGTAGAAAAGTCTTTAATTTTCACTCTGATACATGTCAATGTCCAGCCTCTGGCTGAACCAACTACAAATTCCAGAGTTTAAAATGAAATTTCATCTCTGCAGGAGATGATCCTAAGATCCTCTCCTAGCACCCCACCAACCCAGCTGCTGTCAAGGCTACTCCAAATAAGACGGTATTCTAAAACCATAAACACACAAGCAAGCATAAGAAAAGCTGCTTTAGTACTCTGAAGTCCAAAACAAATGGTTTTTATAGTAACAAAACAACATTTTTCTCACAGCTATATAAAAACCCAAGATGAATTTGTAACTATGTCTATAAAACCGGGAAAATCAATTCAATTCAGGTGAATATGAATAAAACACACAAACATCATTTGGGCTGTGAGCAGCATCTCAAAGCTGTTCGGCAGATCTTATCTGAAGCCAAGACACCGATTAACGTATTGATCTCCTATAAATGTAAAAAGATTTGGTGGTGCATATCATGTTCATTATTTTTAATATCCATGCAGCATTTTATTTGGTTTTAAAAGAAGCAGTATTGTGAAAGCTCAGAGCTCAAACATACATCCATTTCATTTCTTTTTTTCTGTAAGTTTAATTAGCTAACAGGTATTCATAAGCCATCCAACTATTTTAAATGAAATTTCACAAAACAGCTGTATTTGAAAGGTAAATGACCAGAAAATGTTATTTTTCAGTTTACTTGAATTCTTTCTTGATAATATCACACACAACATATGCATCTATGTAACACATTTTCTGCATACCTGTGGAGACTAGAAAAATAGAAGCAGCCTGTACAAAGCAGAGTTACGTGAACAGACTGATGTTTTATATTTACGTAGTATCCTTCATCTTAAAGGAACATAAAGTACCTTACAAGAATTGGGCTACTTGCCACTAATACGCAGCTGCCTCTGAAGTGAAATTCAACAACTGTTAAAAGGTGTGCAGCAGCTTACAACAAGAGCTGAAGATAAAGATGTTCAACTGAAGTCTCAGGGGGAACTTGAAGCATAATGAAATTTGTCACCCACACAAAGATAACATTTAAGATACATTTTCTTATAGCCTCAAAATAATGAAAGTTTTACAGATTCTTGTTAAAAGACAAGCATAACATACAAAAGCTTAATTTCTCTAAGAGGAACGTGAGGTGTGACTGTGCACATGGACATTTCAAAGAACATCCAGTTCCTGGAAAGCAGCCTTCCTTTTTTCTTCAGGTGACCGGCCAATGTGTAGATTCACATTATGGGATGACCCTTTGCAGCGTCTAGTTCTGGGATGCAGGTACAGAGAAGTGGTCAGACATTTGAGTACAAGGCATGGGTTGATCAAGGCTATTCCACACCTACATACATTTGGCAAGTCATGTCACCTGGCAAATTTAAGAACAGATTTCAGTGGCCATGCCAGCTGGAACTTTGAGATACTTTTTCACATAAGCTATACTGGCCATTCACAACCTCAGAGAGAATACCCGATTCTATCAGGAGGTTTTTATTTAATGATAACAAAGCACTCAGGATACATCAACTATCTTATGAGATGTCTTTGGGTCTTGCAGTTTGCGCTCCAGGACTACTCCCATGGTAGAAATTAGTTGCGAGTCTGCCAAAAGGCAAGTATCCATCTAATGACAAACCATGTAAGTGTGCGCATGTCAGTCTTCTGAGGATGGGTGAGATCTGAGAAGAGACATTGGAAGCGTAATTCCCCGAGACAATCAAGATTCAAAATTCAAAAAGTAACCTTGACCAGAGATTTTAGCACTACTAAATGCCAAGATGTCTCCAGTCTTTCTTGATGAGATAATGGCCAGGAATAAGGCTGTTTTAATGGATAGGTGAAGTAGGGACCACAAAGCCCCAGGCTCAAATAATAGCTCATTAAGATAGTCAATACTAAATTCAAATTCTCCTGCAGGGTTCGATGACTGAAGTAATTCCACAACAGGGAGCATGCCTACAGATTTCAAAGGGTAGGAAATAGTGAGCTCACCGTGCTCTGAGCTGAGTATGTAAGGCTGAGCTCACTGTTCAGATGAAGACAAAACCAGGCCAAATAAAAATAAAAAAGAAATTAAATAGAGTAGAAAAGAGGAATTCCTGAAAATAAAAAGACAACAGGCTCAAAAAAGCAGCAGAGTCACATCTCTCAAGAGTCTCAGAATGAAAAACAACACTCCAGAATTAGCCAGATGGCTGAGAGAAAGTCATTGTAAAAGGATACATAATGATCACTCACATCATGTGCATGATGTGTAGAGGAGGTACAGCAGATGTGCATCTGTGGGTACCGCTAAGGCTAAAGTATCTGACCTGAGTGCTTGGAAATATGCCTGGTTGTGATATCAATATACATACAGGCACCCAGTGGAAAACCATCGATTCCTTTGTTTCAGATTGTCAGTTTATTAGTAAGGCAAAGTAAGATTCAGTTGGGCTGAAATAAGTGAAAAAGGCCCACTTTCATCCTAAAAAGCACATAAAAAAACTGGTCTATCTGTTAAACGTTTAATATTAGCAAATTCTAAGTATCAGAGTGGATGAGAAAACATGTTAGAAAAATTATCTTTTTTGTTTCTAAAAGACTATATTGCTTTCTTTGGAACAAACCTCATCAGAATGACGTGTCATGGTAACAGTTGTAAACTGACATCTCAGAGGCAGCATCGAGTAACAAACAGGGAGTACGCAGATGCAAATATCCCTATCGGCAGTGAATATCTAACCCAGGCCTTTCTGCATTAGAAATGCTAGGCATGATCTCTCTGACTGAATAAGTATATTGCAGTTGCATAAGAGAAATTATCTATTTGGCATGTCAGAGGTCTTGAAATACAGACAAATTAACAATGAATTAAATGGGCCTAAGCATACTTCTTAAGTAACTCTTTGCCAAATGGATCTCTAAAACCTAAATGAAAAATAAAATCTTTCCTCATATTGATTTCTTTCCTTTAACTTTCTCATATTATGTGTCTTCAGGCAGTATATCTGTGGTTTACACAATGGAAAGTATTAGCTTACCTTCACAGATACTTTTCACATCCTCTCTGTAATTTCATTACCTCTACTCTAAAGAGCACAGATTAGGGTTCCATCATATTTAAAGGAAAAGCCATGGGGGAAGGGAGTAAAGGGGAAAACGATACTGTTCCTTCCTAGACTGTTTTCCCTTAAGCACTAATTGTTTAAAAAAAGAAACCTTTTAAAACTAGAAACTTACACTTGCCTTGTTAAAAAGCTTCTTCTGTCCTCTCACAATAAAAATGAGAGGGGATACAGAAACAATAAAGAATTGTTACAGCTAAAACTCTGCTGTTTTGCAGATTGATGCTGCTGTAGTGGCTTGAGATAATCCTCCTAAATGTGCCATCCATCTTTTTAACGATCACTTTTTCTACTCAGATAATTGTGTTTATATACATTTTTGAATGTAATGTTGCATCTGTTCCAACATACAGACTTAGAACATCAGACAATAAAACATAACCATTAGTTTTCTAAGAAACTATTATAGGGTTTATTCCTGAGATTGCAGCTAAATCTTACCAAGTCACTTCTTATTTTCCCCTGTCCTCCAGTTTCCATCACAGGCTTTAGGAAAGCACTGTGTTGTCCTTTTGCCCTATACTTTTGGCAGCTAGATGAATTAATTTAAAGCACTGTATCCTATTTTCATAAGCTGACTGCATTTTGGAAATAAGAGGTTGCAAGCAAAGCTGTAAGATAGATCAAGATAACTAAGCTAGAGAGGCTGGACAGTCATTACAAAATGCTTCTGTTTTATATCCACAGAAACATGATGATCATTTTCTCTTTTGTATTTGGACATAAGTCCCCGCTGACATTAGGGAAGATGTTTAAATGCACAAAGCAGTCTGCTTTGTGGACTACTGAAAGCCAGAATCCCTTTGGATGCTTTAACCAGGACTTGTTCAGAACTGATAAGAAGCAAACCTTTCTCAAATTTCAGGAGTTATTCCTAGAAAAATAGAAATGAACTCTTATCAGTCAAACAATAATATAAAAATGGCTAAATTGTTCATTACCAGATCTCCATAGGAGAGGCTGGTGCTTTGGAAGGGAAGCATAGTAAGTGCAACAGCAAATTGTCCCTGGAGCAGATAAAAGCACATTTCTTTGTTGTTTGGGGTTTTTTTCTCCTTTTCTACCTCCTCAAAATCAATAATTCATTTTTTTTCATATGTAGATGATTATATTCATGTCAAACTTCTCTGCAGTGCCTACAGGGTACTGATTAAGAAAACCCTGCACAAACCAAGGCTAAGATACACCTAAATTGATATGTTTACATTTAAAAAAAATTATCACGTCATTCTGTCAGAAAGCAGAAATTGAGACAGTTCAGCAACGAGCTTACCTCTTTACTGAAGGCGATACTATGGTCACAACAGCCAAATAACCAAAGATTCTGGGTGCATACAGAATTGCTTAAATATTACAGAACATAATAGTATATCATGGGAATACAAGGCATTTTAACAAAAGCTGATTCACTAACTAGCAGGAAACTGCAGACACTACTGGTAAAGACCATCAAGCAGGTACAGATTTGGAGCTCAGTGGAGAGAAAATGGCCCTCACTTCCTACACTTGGAGGGCATACAGCTGATTGAGACAGACAGTTAAAAGGGGGCTTCAGAGAAGCAAGAAGAGTGGTCTGAAAGGGGTAAAACATCCCACTGTAACTAGAAGCAACTAGTAGGCTGCAGAGACAAGGAAGCTGGGATGAGCTGCAGGCGAAGACTGGCCAGAGCAGGGGTGGGGGCTTGGGAAGAGTATCAACCTGCTCTCGCAGGTGTCATTGCCTGTTACACGGAAAGCTTTGAAACTGAGGACTCATTGAAACGATTTCTAAAATTCCATCCTTTTAAAATTGTAGGAAGGGTTTTCATTTTATTTTGAAGCAACTCGCATGCATTCATGCTTCAACTTACAAAAATAGGTAACACTGGTTCTGAAATGTGTGATCAATTCACTGTTCCCCGTGTGTCCGTCCTTTCTCCTGACTGATTCTGTGCCTGCTGGTCATTCTGTTGCAGTAGTGTGTCGATTTATGAACTACCTCACTCACCACTGCAGCTAACGACAAGGCTTGCGAGGATCAATGAAGCTACTGCGTGAGCCAAAAAAAGAAGGCAACAGACTGTAAAGTGAATGAAACAAAAATGGTTCCCCTCCAGGAAGTCCTTTTATGACCAACTCCTGACAGGAGGAGTGCTCTACACTACAATAACCAGAGGCAGGCCATACACCAATTTGAAGATTCTGACGATTAGGGACATATATGTCACAAAGATGGCCACCCACCCACTTCCACAGATCATACGTGATCTGTCATCAGGTTACATTTCCATATCTAGCTCTGCGGAAGTGACAGGGATAATGTGAGTGAAACCAGTTTTGTTTTGAAATAAAATAATTTTTGCTTTCTACATGGTCTCATACTGAATAACCCCTATAATTGCTACAATTCTGCAATATTAGTTGTTGCAATCTCGCAGGTGCCCATATGCCCTAAAGTTAATTTATTAGGCTGCTGCCTGTGTAACCAAGATTGTCAAAATTAGAAAACAGAGACTACAATGAAACAGATGGAGTAAACTAGCTGTGTTAAATTCCGTGTAATGGTAGACCTACTAAACTTGAAGTATCTGCCGCTTCTTTATTTATTTATTTCTTGTCCTGACTTTCAACTTTTAAGGATCATGAGTTAGTGAATAATTCATTACCAATTAAGGTAAGTGAGCATCAGCATTTTTTTTTCTTTTAAACACAAAAATCCTGGCTCAAAACATTAATGCATGAGGTAAAGATCTTTCCTTATAGTAGCAGAATCTAATTTAGAGAAGTGCATTATTGATTCTATCCATTTGTCAGAATCTGCAGTGGTATTGAGCTCAACATTGCCAGTAACTAGAAATGTAAAGTGTATATGAAAAAAGCCAGGTGCATTGAAATTATCACTAATTTTATTAAAATTCAATAGACATTTATTTCATTTATTTCTATTTTAAGATTTCGATGTTGGCTTTGTCTTCACCTTGATGAAAATTTACTGAAGAAAGAAAACACCATAACGATTTATTTAGCAGTCTGGTCAAGTTGCAAAGGTTAAAGATATTTTCTTCTTAATGTAGGAGCTGGAGTTACTACCTAGATTGCTTGGAAAACGAACTCCAGGGGAAAGACTCTCCCCCTCCCCACCATCTGCACAGGAAATCGCAAAATGCTCCATGACCAAGACTGACCTCAGTTTATAACTGAGATCCTAGGTGCCATTTTAATATTTTTCAGTGTTAATGTTATAAGAGTTATGGAGGAAGATCTAGGCTCCTCCAATTGATATTTTACTGGAAACAAACTCACTAGCTATTGAAAGCACTTTCTCTATGAACTGCTAGAATTCCTGAAATAAAATGAGTGGTCTGACAGCAATATTTCTAAGGTTCTTCCACAGGCTTATGAGACTTGGGAGAGAATTATTATAAAATTTGACACTGAATTTTGTCCTGCTATTTTCATAAAATCAAGTTTCATTACCCTGGAGGCATCTTCTAAAGCAGGGTCAGAAAGCTTCTCAGACTTGATGTGGTACAAGAAGATAGATTATGATCCACTTCACTTAAGGAARTCTCTTAGGAAGTCTATTATCATTACCCACCTAAGTTTGCTAAGGTAGCAAGATGTGCTCCTGTATCTCAAAATCTAATCATGGTCCAGTATAAAATTTCTGGTTTATATCTCAGCTTAAGTACCAAGCTGTCTTGTAAATATAGTAGTCTCCCATCTCTAAGGTTTTCACAGAATGAGCTGTTCCTTAAGTGTTCAATCCTGTGTCACTGAAGCCAAAAAGAATGTGTATGATTATCATTTCTCSCTTTCTTTTCTGAACTTAACCTTGATTTTTCACAAAGCAACTACCAGCCAGCTGGCAGTTAAACTCTTCAGGTCACACAGCTGAGCCAGAGAATTTCATATTGCGCTATCAAGATTCTAGAGGTAATAACATAAAACTTAAGGAATACTGATTGTCCACACCAGAAGTGCCAGTACAAGCACCTAAGACGCTACAGTGATGAATGAGTTGCAGACATGTTAGAGAGATAAAACTACTTGCAGTAATGGATGAATGAATCAAAAGCCCTTAAGGATGATACATTTTAACACAAAGGTAAGAATTTAATATTTATGCATAAGCAAAAATAGCAGATGGCTGAAAACAATCAGAATACTTCAAGATGTTCCCACATATTTAGACTTTGTGAAGCCCACGCTATTTCATCCTGCCAGCTACTAAAAAAACTGTTTATTTTATATTCACGTAGGTAAGACCATTAGTAATTTTTGTTGTATTGTATTCCATACAACACTAATTTGCATTTTTATATACAGCTGTCCATCCAACATGACATTACTTCAGTAAGTCAGGCAAATAGGAATATTTCAAGATGAAGAATCTTCTTCCTTTTGTACTAGTTGCTAAGCTTCAAATGACTAGTTCCAGGTAACTGCTAAGAGCAGGTCCTTTAATTAAATCATGTCAGACAAATCTCGCTGGGGCATTAAAAATRAATCCAATGGATCTAGGGATCGCTTCTAAGGGGAAAAAAACAAGTATAATATGGGAACTGTCATAATTATGAGTCCATCCAGCCTACCAGCCTAACTCTAACTGGAAGCAGTAGCAGATAAGGCAAGAATTTAAAAAAAAAAGAGGGAGAGAGACACACAGTGATCCTTCCCATAGTATATTCTGAGGTTAGTGCAATGAGCATTTCAGGGACATTCTGAGTTAGATATTACATCCAGATCATAAAACTTAATAGCAATCTGTGGAATTCTGCTCTATAAAAGCACTTAAATAATTTTTGAAGACTAATGCTGTCGTTGCCAAAGTGTCTTGCGGCAATGAGTGCCTCGATATATTCACACGTTACGTCAGCTGTCTGTCTGCAATTTCATGCAATACTTCCTTGTCCTTGTGAGAAGTAATGCAAAATTTTTCTCTATTCACCTGTTGGTATTATTCACCCGATCCCATGATCTCGTAGGTAGGACAAAGACRACTTAGACCAAGTGTTCCAATTCCCAACTTTTAGCTCCACTGAGTAATTTAACACTATACTTCAGAATACAGCCTAAGGGCCTAATTAGGTCTGTTTGTGCTAGCAACTTCTAGCAGGCTACTGATTTTGATGCCTAATTAGGTCTTAAATCTAATTTTAGATCATCAAGTTTGAAATCTTTGTTGCTATCTCCAAATCCAACTCAATTTGAGGTAACTAAAATACAGGGCATTTTTGCAAAGCATTGTTAATTTTGCCTGTTGCCTAATTTCCTTATTTGTATAATAAGAAAAAACGATACAAACATTTATATTATACAAAACTTATGTGAAATATTTATAAGATATCTGAATGGTTAACACATAATGTTTTATGCAATTGAAAGAACTGAAAAGAACTTTTCAGCAAGATCTTTATACCCCCTATTTTAAAGTTCCACGAATACTTCTCTAGATGCACTTTTTTCATCATTAAGTATACAGGCACATAATTTAGGCTCTTTCATAGACATTCTGATACATTTAAACACATAATATTGTTGAAGAATAATGTTTTCTTGAATGCTGCCAATACTAAAGTTCATATATAAACAAACTTTGAATTACACTACTTTCGTATCCTGTTCCTACTACACACTGTGTAACATAATGGGCAAAGATGAGAAGAATTTTTTTTCCTAACTACAGTACGTGCATGATTTATTAAACATCATTCATTTTATGTGAGGTGAGGTAGGAAAGTCAACTTTGCAAGCTGCAGAGGAGGGAATTACACTTACACCCGTGGCAGTCAAGGACACATACTTGGCACATGCACACAGCTGATACGAAACTAACCTGGAGCTGGATTCCAGTCAGGGTTGGGTTATGCAGCTTCAGGAGCTAAAAGCCTGAATAGCTGTCAACCAGCTGATGAAAGAACTATTTTGTAAGTTCTAGGAACAACTCATAGCATATCACAGGTTTCAATTCTGTAACTATTTAAACAATAGTGAGGTATATACTAATTTTATTCYGATACTATGCAGTATTGTTAAGCAAGGTCATTAGCAAAACAGCCCTACCAAAATCCTTATCTATTAATATGTTTAATACTCAATGTAGACATGCTATGTTGATGACAGTGGCATTTATGGCTTTTATGATAGAATTAATGATGTCTAAAGTTTTACTTGCATTTTTTTATTTGTAAAATTCAAAGTTTATCATTTCTTTATTTTTTAAAGYGTAATTTTGGAATTAAAGATAGCTACATCTTTGTCTACTTTATTACAGGGCCAACTCATTATTAGAAAGAATATAAACATATACTAGGATTTTGCTGAAGAATCTCATGCTTATTGTGAAAAAGAATCCTAAATTATTTCTCAGTTTCTTCAGAAACCCAAATTTCTAAGCTGTACACAGGTATCCAGTAAATCACAGTCATAACTGAAGTATGAAAATTTTTCAAAGGTCTTCTATTGAATCAAACACTCATATGCATTTAACCTCAAATGTTTCCATTTATATGAAATGCTGGTCAAACACTTTTTAACAAACATTCTTTAGAGTGAATCGTGCTTCTTGTTCAATAAATGGTATTGCCGCAGAACCAAACATGCAGTAAGTGTGGTGCTAAAGGAACAAGGAGTTCTGTGAACTTCAACTTGAAATTTAATTCAGATGTCTTTCACTTTATATAGACTTAACTGCCTCCYCAACTGAATTTCTAAAGCACTGCTTTATGCTTGTACTTTTTTTTTTTCCAAATATTCAATACCTTACAACATTAAGGAAGAATTTCTAAATCATTAAAATGAAGTGGAAGGCCATCAATTACAAGTTTTTTATAGCATTGCTCTTAAAAAGCTTAGTAATACTTCATACAACTATCACAGTGAACATATAGTTGTTTCTACGTGATAGTAATTTAAAGATGTCAACTAATTTGCATATGTGAAAGAAAAATACAGTGCAAGACCAAACACAACATAATTAAATGAACTGTTTAAAAAATAAATGCTAGAAGTCCGTATTTGTCCTGTTAAAACCATATTCAGTTGTTGAACTGATAAAACAATAAAAACAAATACTGTTTCAATCTTGCACTGATTGCTTTATGCCTACTGCTTCTCTCATTTGTAGTTACATGGACTGTTTCTCCACCTCCTATCATGTAATGACTCCACGAAAAATGAAAACTTCTGATAATTAAGAAAAATAATATTCATTGTGCTTTTGCAGCTGATGAAAAAAGGGAAAATCTTTACTTTTGATCAGCAATGTTCTGCACACCTCTGGCAAATTTCCTATCAACACACTGAGATAAGAACTTCTGGTTTCTAACCAGCTCTTCACACAGAGATCCCACTGGCTTCTAAGGGATCAGTATATACAAAGTGGAAATATTGCTAAATTTAATTTTATTTCCTACTCATTTCCTTTAACACCTATCCCAACTATCTCTGGAAGAAAGACATCCACCTAAATATTTTCCAGTTTCTGGGGCTTGTTTTGCCCTTGAACAGTAACAGAAAGGGGAAGACTGAGGTCACTTCCCCAATGCCACATTGCTTCAGGATATCAAACTCACTTGGCAAAACCTCTGGCAGATAAGCTACATAACTTAAGAAGATACAGTTTGTAAGCAGTCAGAAGTGATACCTTTAGCTCAGGCATGTTTATTATAAGCTGCATAGGTAGTTTAACATCTGGGTCCTTTGTATAGTCCATGGGCACAACATTTGGTGCCATTTCATGGTATCGGCCATGCAACCTGTAAACAAGCAGAAAAAAAAACAGCCAATAACCAATTTTAAATAACCAATTCCATTCATACAGTAATCAGACACAAATTTGTCTTGCAGCTCTAATTATTATTTTTAGTGCACAAGTCTGAGCCCAATGGGTAACTTGAGGTAATTCATACTAGCTATATATAACATCTAAGCACTGTATAGGTACATGCACAGAAGAAGTAGGCCTGGACCAATGTACTRGCACTGTGAGTATAATCCATGGATCACATCTCAGTGCAAATTATTGGTTGATCTGCACTATGCAAGAAAAAGTTGTTGTTTAACAGCTCAAAAAATTTAAAAGCCGAACAATATGCAACCATGACGCTATAGACAACAGTATCCTTGGGAGGCCTTACTTCTGAATTTTCCTATCTGTGCCTCACTAACATAGCAGATTTAGTCTTACAATTCTAGCACTGGCTGACATCAGCACACAGGCCATTTCCACTGCATTCCATTTCACATAGTTTTGTTTCATTCTTGACTCAGCTTATTCATCAAATCAGTATATTTTAAAGGCAATAAACAACTGTCTGTCCTGAGAGATGCAAGTCAAACATTCATAAACCTAGTTTCACTCTCTAAAGCCTGCTTGTCATGCTAACAGTATTATGTTATAGATTTGGTAAGGGAGCTGGGAAAGGAAGAGTCAAAGGCCATGAAACACACCGATGTTTCTAAAGGTTCAGAAGAAGCTGAATACCAGTAAATTATAAAAAATGTCTCAGTCTCATGCACAACCTGGGCAAAGACTGTACAAATGTTTTTAAGACATCATTTCCAACTGTTAATTCAATTAACTTAACAASTGTTAATCCCACCCTTTAATTGCTGTCCCCAAATATTCCAGTGAATGAGTTCAAAAGCATAGTCCAAAAGCCAAGAGAAAACAGCCATGTGTAAAGAAAACATCAAATTAAGCAGGATGCAAATTTTAAAACTATCTTAGCACATTTATTCTCACTGGGATGCTCACTCAAACTAGGAATAGAAACATTTCAAGTAAAACAGCTATCCAATTCAAACTCACCAATGGATCTCAAATTTTGAGCTCTCAAACAAGCTACAGACAGAAATTGCCAGGTAAGTAAAGTATTACTTGCCTAGAAGCAACTCATATAGAGAGATTAATTCTACTGATTTCCTGATTTTACTGATTCTAGTGATATCTCATTCTAGTGGACAAGTATCTAGAATCCAAGATTCTGTCAAATAACAGCACAAAAAGGCTGGAGAGGGAACACATGTATCCTAGTGCTCAAAGATTAGTCAGAGACCAATATATTTAGCATGAACGTATGACCTGCCAGTCCTTTATGAAATACCACATGTGTAAAAAGAAGAGGAAGAGTAGGTAGTTGCTGTTCACAGAAAACTTAGGAAATGTCATGTACTATAAAATGTAATATTTATCATACATGAAAATTTTGTCTTACACCTAATTGATAAACTGCTTAGGGCAGAAAGTAGTCATTTTGCCATGCCTTATGTACTGACACAGAGTATTCTGGTCTCTCATTAGGTCACATGTACTACTTGTATATATTAAAAAGCTATATTTATTATTTTGTGACTTACTTTCATTTTAACAAAAAAATCCTGCCTGCTCACTAGGTATACTAACAATTACAAATAGAGATTAACATGTTTTAAAGAGCAGAACATAAACAAACCATTAATACAGGAAGTAATGCCTCACCAACCTCTTCATCTTTCCAGCTTCAGCAACCCCTCAGTCAGCCCCACTTCAGTTTTATGTGGGTAATGAATTTCAAGGAGAAAATAATCTACGGGCATCTCTTTTCTCAGCACCTCTTTGGTCATGATTATGATGTGTCACAAAGAACATAGAAATGGAAGACAGAAACATGTTTTGTCTGGATCTTAGGAAACTAATGTCTTTACAGTGTGCAGCAATATATTGTGCCATACAGGAAATTAAATATCTGCTGATCTAAGCATATTTCAGCTGCTTACCACAGCTCACCCTGACATTTCATAAATACTATGTAATTCAAGATGCAACAGCCATTTCCCACTCCAGCAACTGATTTCTCTGTTGTAAGCAGCAGCTACAAAGATGCCCCTAAATACAACAGAAAAAACAGCTTAAAAGCACTTAAAGGAAAGCAAACCTTTCAAATCAAATATCCACCTAAGGAATTTTTTTTTTAAAGCTAGAATACTGAAATGGTGTTCTACTCCTCATGAAAATAAAGCATTCATCATTGGAACGGCTTGACAGTTGTTGGCAACATTTCAAAACACACTASCTGGCAATGCCTGCTTATTTTAACTGCCAAGTTTTTCTTCTCTACTTTCTCTAGTATTAGACTTCTCTGTCTTTGCTGTGTCTCCTCCAACAGGACTATGAATACAGACACTGAGTTAGGCATCTTAAAGGAGTTCTTCACAATGTCTTTCAGAAGACGAAGGGATTGGAACAAAGTCATCTGTGTTTCATAGTTTACTAAGTTTGTCATATTAATCTAGAATGCAAGGTATGGAATTTCTCTCAGTTTTCAGTCAAAGAAGCTCTGAACAAACTTCTTGTTTGTAAAAAAAATAGCTGAGTCAATTTCTACTGGGAACAGACATGACAGAAAATGTTGTGGGAAAGTATCTGTTACTGAAATACAATCATATCACAAGAATAAACAAACACCTGTTAATGGTAACAAAAGAAACAGCCACAACAGTATGAATTTAAAGTTAGTACTGGGAATAACAGTTCTACAATAGAGACTGAATATTAAGACGACAAATGAAAACTACATATTACAGGTACATAAAAAAGCACTTCATTGTCACCACTGTGACTCACAGTCATCTGGTACTCAGTACTATTTTGTTAGAAATATTAAAGCTTCTTGTGATGCTCACCAAATTAAGTAAGAAATTTTGAAACGCTATCTACAGAGCAAGCAATATTGTTCTAACACAATAAATAACCTGTAAGGCACATGACAGGTTGCAATGCTGTGTCCCAGATGCCATTTGCTGTGAAGCAACAATCTTATTTCCATGATGGAGGCTTAAAAGGAGAGAGATCAAAGAGAGGGCACAGCCACAGCTCTTACCAGCTGCTTACTGACATTCCTTTTTTCAGGACAAAGGTTTAGTCTCTTTATAACATGCAATATCAATGCAAAGYAAACCCATCATTTCTTGCTGACAGAATTCACCATCCTGTCCACAGAAATTAACACAACCGATTTATACTGAAATTAATTCAAACTCTCCAGTAGCTGAAAGAAGAATCTGGTTTTTCAACTAGAAGGTACTGYGTTAATTGCAAGGCACTGCTTAAGCAGAGCAGTTAGGTTTTGTATTAGATCTTGGAACTGCCGTTCTTGTGCCACAGATATCAACTAATTTGTGTCTTCTAGGATAAACCCAACAAAAGCACTCCTACTTTATTGTGGACAAGGCACCTACATTAACTGTAGAGAATACAGTGTGCCCACCTGATGGCACCATGGTAAGTACAACTACCTAAGACTGATGCATTCTCTCTTATTGTGGTTTTCCTACTACTTCAGACATTGTGTTTTTGCAATTCCTTCAAGAAGAATGGTACCACCCTAGCACATTTACACCTCCATAGAAYGTAAATACACTAATTTCAGAAAGAATCTCTAAGAAAACATTCCAAGCATCCCTCTGAAGTGATCAGGTTTTAGCTAAAGACATTGCCAAAGGACACAGAATAAAAACGTATTCCTTTGRTGTGCTGCCACAGATTACAATAAAACTAATTCCTCTTTCATTTCTACATTGAGTTACAACCAGAAACATTAAGTTGAACAACACATTTGCTGACAGAAGTCACTTGATTTTTAGAATCAGAAAGGAAAATGCATGCCCAGGACAGGAGGTGGCAAAAAAAACCAAAGCAAGAAAACAACTCTCCTTGCCAAACATCTTTACTGTAACAYATATATGTCCCTACCTATGCATGTTAATACATGCAGTGTCTACACCTGTGTTTTATTCAGAAACATCCACAATGCAGACAATATTTCTTTTTACAAAAATCTGGTAAGATATGTTCCCAGTCCGTCCATTTAAAGTTAAGTCTTTCTTTTCTCTCTGAAGATGAGCAGAAAGGAGTTGCCAGGCACTAGTAACCAGCCTTCCAGCACAGTGCCTCAGGCTCAGCAGGGCTCTGCTAGAATTAGCGGGAAAGCAGATGATGGACACAGAAATGTGCAAGTAATTAACAGCAGATTTGAGGGCAGTTCTGATATCCTGTTGTCCTCCCACTAACTCTTCCATTAATTCACCAAATTGCTCAAAGATCTGTAGGTATAAGAGCTTTCCACCTGAGTGAATTTCACACTAAAGCATCCAAATGAACCTGCAGGAAGTGGCTAGGATCCAACCCCTGCAAACTAAATTACAGCAATAAAGTAGTCTTTCACATGCTTTTATCTGCAAGGATCCTACAACTCTAATTGTGATAGTTAATCATGCCATGTAMTAAGGCTAATACCACAATGAAAAAGGCTGTAAGATTTCTCTAGCTTAGTTTAGTTTACCAAAACCAACATACAGTGTGTTGCAAAAGATGCTGGACACTGCTTGACTGGGATGTCTCCAAACTCGTAGCGAGCCTCCAGCTATACCTGTGTAGACCTGAAAAAAGAGATTTCCAAGCTTACACCCTGCAGCAATTGTTTTAATTTGCTATTAAGCTTTGAGAGAAAGTCAGACTGTACCCAAGGTCACCAGTGGGTGTGTTAAAACACAGAGCAGCTCTTCCTTGGCTTGATATACAGGAATCACCACCATTAAATGTAGTGACAACACATTACAGCTGGCTGGGCTGCCTTTSTAATAAGAACTCTGCACTAAAGGAGTGCTGAAAACAAAAGATAAAAGCTTGTAATGGCTCATTGATTAGAAATGAGTAGAGCCTTTAAAGTGGCCTTTACAACCTAGTAAACATCTCATCAACTCTGGTCCTGCCTTCACAGCACCACTCACTTGATTTATGTTGTAAAGGAAAAACATTTTTATTCAGCAATATATATCCTGTTTATTCCTAAATAACAGGAATGCATTCAAAGACTTTAACATTACAATCAAGACCATCCCGAAGAGTAAATTCTAGATTGCTCTGCATATTCACAGAAAATAAATAGCAAAATGGCTTAACTGGAACAATGAAGCAAAGCAGTGAGTGCTGATGGACAGTCCCACGAGGAGTTCATAGGAGTCATGGCATGACCTGACAAGAGACTGACTATACAGAATGCAATAAACTATGCCAGCAGCAGGTCCAGAGAAGTGCTCTGTTGCTGTGCAGTTGCACTTTCAGTTATTCACCACAATCAAAGCTATATTGTCCAGATGCCAGAGTTGAACAGAACAGCTGGAGAAGGACTTCTTGTAATATGCAGAGAAGAATTCACCACTCCAGACACCAGCAGGAGCACTGACAAGTCTATCCATAGCCCTGGAAACAGACAGATCTGAGCAATCAGCCCTTCTGAKCCCCTGGAGACACAGATGGCTGGAAGCAAAATAAGCAACAGCATTCAAGATGGGATTGCACAGACTGCAGGAAAGAATGCATCATGCTGATGCAAAGGCACTGATGGGAACGGATTTACAACTGATGCTACAGAGGCTGTAGCCCCTACTGATGCAAATTGAGGTGTATGAAAATACACACGTATTGAGAGTACGTGTTGAGGTGCACATACTCTCTTGTCCTATAGTGCTATTATTGCAGATGGACAAACGCGTGATCGGAGAGCTGGGGAACAGGTCCAGACAGACTTAGGGATATAAGTCTGCCACACACAGAGTAAAAGTTGCCATAGCTCAAAAAGAAGGAGGTTCTTTAATCTGGGGATGAGAAACCGAGGAAGGAGGGGCCTTCAGGGCTGTCTGCAACTGATAAGGAAAGTACTTCCAGGGTCTCAGATTTATGCCATACATTCACAAGCTGCTTTCGCAACRACAGTTAAATGTTTCACATGGTAACTAATGCATAAATCTCTGTGCTGCAGCAATTTGTCAGTGAATTATTGCCTCCAAGGATTGCAAGAGTTTAGAACAGTCTATTAGAGAAATGGGTCTACCATATGAAGCTGAAACCAAAATGATAGCCTAGCAAAACAGGTGCAACCTGACTAAAATACAATAAAGGAAAGTTTTATGGTACAGGAGATGCAGGAATTGTCTAGAAGCTCCCCCCCCCCCGCCCCCCCCCCCGTTCTTAGAGGATACAGAAACATTATTAACAACAATAACAGAAACATAATTAACAAGATAAACAGCAGTTTCAGGATGTATGTTCTTCCTGTTCGTAGTTCCTTGCACAAAATTCAGGAAGATTCCCAAGGGTATAGAGTTTGCCCAGAACTTATTCTCTTGGCAGACATTTTGCCCCAAAGCTGACAATATGGGATTTTCCCCTTTCTGCATAGGAACCCCAAACTTTTTGAAAGAAAAGCAGAAGCTGTGTTCTAACCTTTCCCTCCACCTGCATAGCAACTTATTCCTCAAGCAGTTTGCTGCATTTKCTCCCTTGTAAGGAAGGCTTTCCAGACACTTGGAGGAAACCACTGCTTATCTATCTCCCCAGTTTAACTCTCAGGCAGGTTTCAGATTTAAAATCCAGCATATAGCTGGATTGGCTAGAAGGGCTCCTCTGCACCTCACCTTTCACCTGTCAAAAACATGCCAAGAAACAGGCAGAGAAGAGAATGCAACAGAATTACTAATTTTCCTCTACAAAATGGTTCAAAGGTTTGTTGACTGTCCAGATGGTGCCCAGCTTGGTAATTTAATGCCATATTCCCCCAGCAGTTGTCTAGCTAGGTTAAGTCAGTCTCAAGCTATATAACTTTAATTTACAGATTTTGTGCTTTTTGGCTAGGACAGACATCCAAGACAACCTGCATTTGAATGCTTGGGTATTTGCCAAATTGTACTAGTCTACAGGGAGAAACAGAAACAGATGGGCTGGCTAGCAGATAAGCATTATTACTGGAGTAAAAGCGTGTCTGCTAGAAAGTCAGGTTTACAAAACTGAGTAAGAGAAATACTGCCTTATAAGAGACAACTCAACCATTTGTTCCCATTTACAATCACACAAGAAGCATGTTATATAAACAGATTCATTGCTATGAATAAAGTGTTTTTCCAACCTTTCTTCATATGTCATTTTTTCCTCTCATTCTTGTTTCTTTCTACTGGATGTTTTCCAGTACAACAAATCTTTTTTGAAATGTGATGCCCAAAACTGGACAGTCTACTCCTACTGAGGTCCCAACAATGCTGACTGGAATGGAATTCTCCCATTTTATATACAATGCTGAGATTAATGCATCCTAGAACTACATTTCCCTTTTTTGCAAGAGCATCGGGGGGGGAGGGGGGGGTGTGGGTTTTCTTTGTTTGTTAAAATTATGCTCACTTTGCTCAGATCAGCTAACACCCTGCCCCATTTTTTTTGTTACACTGCATTCTGCACTTGCAAGTTTGTCTCAGTTCTTTGTACTCGACTGTGGATTTCCTGTTGCTCATTTTGGATAGAGTAATTTCTCTAATATATTGAGCACTGTTGAAAAAGCTAATCTTGATCTTCATAGTGTCTGCAACCCTCTTCACCTCAATGTTTCTTACCATTCTTACAAATTTTCTAAGTATGTTCCTTAGCCAAGAGGTTAGCACACTTACACAGGTAGAAAAGGACTAACACATACAGGAATATTTAAAAGGCTTTACTAAAATAAAGATACATKGCATCTGTTTCTTTTCTCTTATCCACAAGAGCAGCCACTCAGAGGAAGAGATTTGCTTTTAACAAATCCACAGTGGTTGCCTCTAAGCACATATTATGTTCTAGGCACTTAAGAACTGATTGTCTACCAGTGTGTTCTGGCATCTKCCCATACACCAAAGTTGTGTCCTGAAGTTATACACACTGGTCTAATTTCCACATTGTCCTTAAGAAAAGTGGGGCATATTTTCAAAGCCCTAACACATACCTACYAACGAAATCAGTAACAACTCTAAAAATTTGTCAGCTGCTCTATAAGTATTTTAGGTAATGTTTTGAGTCAGTGATAACATTAATATGTTTACATTACCCAAGATTCTTTAACATGTTCTTGTCCTGGGCCCATGAGTGAATCCTCTCGTTCATGTTAAGCACTTCTCAAAATTAACCATCTTTAATAAAGACTTAAGAGTGTATTTTAGTTTTTCTGGTGATAAATAGCTATCAAACACTGATAATGATCTACAGTTTCTATTTTTCTCTTTCACCAGGCATGCTTGCCTCTGCTGCAGTCTAACTTTCTTTTTTTCCTAGATCCATTTTCATTATTCTGTGTTCATTTCTTCTTCACTTTAAATTCATAAATTCTACTGTTTCCTGATAATTTGCAAATTTAGACTCAAATTATCAACCAAGAGAATGCACCCTCGACCCCTTTGACCACAGCCTGCGTTTACGTTGACTTAAGTTGATGCTGGTACCAAAGTCTTACACACTAAAGTTAGACTAAGCCAATCTAACACCTCACTGGTACTGAAATGCTAAGTCCTGCTCTCCTCTCCTTTCCTCATTTTCAGTTGCATTTGCTCACTCTGGATCTTGTGCCAGCTTCAGCACTCATCTGATCCCTTGGAGAGCTGATTCAGCTCATTAAACCAGCAGAAAATAGATTTTTTTTTGTTGTTTGGGCTTTTTGATGGGCTACTTTTCCTGTAGGGACAGATAAAAACACTTAGYCCATTTCACCTAATTGCAATCTCATGCTGGTTTCCATCAGTTTAAATCAATCTAAATTGGAGCTGCCACATTCATCCCTTCATCCCCACCTACACAACTGTGCACCTTCCCTTGTGTCCTCACTAACACTCATGCAAATGGACGGTGAACCAGCCAGGGTGGCTGGCTTCAGCCAAAAAACTATTCACTTTTTTTTTTTGGTAAGGTTACTCCTTGCTGGATTGTCTCTTTGAACTTCACAGCTGCACAAGACATTCAGTTCAGCCTGAACAGAACTGGACCTGCATTTCCTTTGTACTTACTTCCCTCTTAACTGAGGTGGGGACATGCTAATTCAGTTAAGTGCTAGTTAACGAGGGGGTCATAACCCATTTTATTCCCACACAAGTAAAACTTCACCTCAGACACGCAGAAATACCTCTTGACTCTACTCTATTCGTTAGAGGGCAATTTGTATTCAACAGTTTATAGACAGTAAATAAATRCTATTGATTGTATTACTATCTGCCATATCATAAACTGATTATGCATAGAGGTTCCCATTAAGCAGAAACATCACACCGTGAGGATAAGATGGAAGAGGAAATACAATGATTCCAAGTGACTATTCCTTCTCTCATGATTTTAGGCCTTTACAGAACTACTCCCATGATTTTATTCTTCTAAGCATTTTACAATCAAACATTAATATTCAGCTTTGTATAGTGTACTTTTCAAATAGAGCACCTATTTTTCACCATCCATTAACCTAATCTCTTACCCAAGAGTATCTGTTTTTCACAATCACATTCTAACGTTGCACTGTTTCTCAAATATTTTTGGGTTTGCTCTTTTTGATACAGATAGGCTGCAAAGTCATGCAGGCAATGGCTCCCTTATCTCCCATACACAGMCCATAAGCAGAAAAGTTTTCTTCAGCCTAACGTAAATAATGTAACTGAGTCTAAGTGCATGCTTTGTTCTCTTCTCAGGAAATAGATTGTTTCCTTACAAGTTCAGTTATGAAATACAAAACATATTATTAGGCTTTCACAGTACTCAAGCTGAGCTCCATTACATGTTTTTTATTGGAAGAAGCTACACTGCTATTTCACAATAAATTATAACAATTTTGGGCGTTATCACTGGCATCACTCATGCCCTTTTACATTACTGAAGGGAGAAAAGCAAACCAAGACAAAATTCTTTATCTATATTTCTATGCTTTTTAGAGAAACAGCACTTAGTAAAAAAAAAAAAAAAAAAAAAAAAAAAAATCTATCAGGGTTGTTTTAATTTAAATACTATTTGCCACATTCAACACTCCAGTGTTCTTTAATTGTTCAATTTAAATGACCAGGTCTACCAGGTGACAATAACACCTCTCAGAGATACTATGATACTATAAGCCTAAAAAAATATTCAGAACAGCTTTTTCACTACCATAAAATGCAAAAGCTACAGCTAAGATCACTTTTAGCATGCTGCATGTAAGAATAGTTCAAATTATCCTTGCCAGGCAGAGCTTGCAATCTAAACAGACAAGACAAAGGAAATATTATCCTCATACTTAAAAGGCACAAAAATATTAAGTGTAGGTAACACAGACAAATTACAGTGGCAATTTGTCAGAGGTGCTCAGTTGCTCACATAGASTAATGACAGAATAAGAAAGTAAACAGGAGCTTCCAATTCCCCAGTCCCTATCCCACACATAGTCCCCATTTCAAACTTTCTTAGRTAGAAAAGCATCCACTTGTTCTTGAATAGCAGGAGAATCTTTTCCACAATTCAATGCTGTTTCCTTTATCATCAAGTCATTTCCTTTATCATCAATGTAGTTTCAAATTACACAGTTTTGAAAAAGATACATGTAGTGTTCTGTCCAGCACTGTGGAATTTGTAGTACTGTGCAATCTGCCTAAATCAAAGAGGAAATAAAGATCCATTTCTACTCAGATATTCCTTTATGCTGCCAMCAGTCCTGCAGGACAAAGGAGTGCTCTTACCGAAATAAATTGTGACCTGTTTTTACCATTACCAAAGGTTCTGTGTGCAATACAGTTTCAGGTTTTGGGTATAGCATACACCAAAAGTCAATCCCAGAATACTGTTATGTAAAAAATATTTGCAAATCCAGATCATTTATTGCTGTAACTTTCAGAATGTTCTGAAACACTGTCTTCAGTGCCCTGATATCAAACTTCAACATAAGTTTTATTTCAGTCTCACGTGTCAAGAAAAACTGAAGAACGCATGTGACAGTTTTATGACAATTCTGTATAGAAATCTCTTCATTTCAGCCAGTTTTTATCTGCTTGTCAAAGCTGCACATTGCAAACTCATTCTCTACATGTAAGTTTGTTTTTATCCACTGCAACCCAGAAAAAGAGAACAGAACTTGCTGACTCTTCATTTCATAGCCAGATGTTGCAATACTGTAAATTCCTGTTTGCTACCATATAATGACATTTTCTAGTTTCATTACTTTATAATATCTTYTCTTGAAATCTGCAGTGTATTTTTCAAAGTACACTTTCTGTATTTTCTCAGTTGCACATGATGGTTCAAATTTACAGTTTGGAAACGTTGTTTTCCAGATTCAAAAAAAAAGCTTACCTATTCAGATTCAGCAGTTTCCTAATTACAACTTCCATGGAGATATCTGATTCCCTATTTCCTTTCTTTCATCAGCATTTTACAGTTGAGTCCATTCTCCCCCCACCAATGCTACAGTCTTGCTATAAAATTGGTCACATTTTATGTCATATTCTTTAAATTGGGCCTGTACTGCACACGTTTTAGGCTTCCTATTTGTCCATAAATTTTTCTCTAAATGTTCTTTAGGTCTACAAAGTACCAAAATCAGTCACTTTTCTTCTTGCAGTGGAAATCAATGATTCTTTCAGGCTACTTCYGGTATTTCCTTAGAGATTATCCCAAAAGAGAAAAAGAAATTACTCCTAAGAGCAAGATGACATAGTATCACAGTTTACAAATCACCTCCTCTGGAAGGGTCCAAATACTCCGATTAGATCGGGTGTTCAAAGCAACAAAGAGAACCTTAACTTACATAAAATGTAAAATCCTTAATTCATAATTATTTCCCTCATAGGAACACAGTACAAACACAACTAATTCACTGTTTATAAAGCTTTTAACAATTTTGAGTTTAAAGGGGATTTTAGAAATACAAAGCAATTTTTTCAGTTTGTCCAATCCAAACAAACTTATTTCAGAAGTTCTGTTTCACAGGGCTACCTTGATACACAAGAACAGTATTTGTTGATTTTTAAAAGACTTAGAAGGTGGCTAAAGGTCTGTTTTATACAGGAAATTACACTAAATCATTACGGATTTTTTTTTTTTTTTCTGGCTATATAATGTATGTATCTGAGACTTAGTGGCTACACAGGGACATCTTTYATTCCATACCCAACTGCTGGAACTAACGACGGTACAGGAGTATCACCGAATCACTTCTGACGTCTAAACTACAGTGTCTCTGTYATTTTGGATTCACAGCTGCTTTTCTGAACGAATCGTGATGACAAATTCTGTTACTGCCAAAGTCAGTGTTCTCAAGCAGAACTAACAACGTTGCAGCCCTGACAGAACATACAATGACCATTCACTTTTATTTAAGCTGCACGGTACCACAAACACAGAATGACACCTCTTTATAGCTAACGATTATGCATCATTCCTAGACATTGGCAGGTGAGGAATGCTTTGCTAAAGAAGTTACATCCATACTATGGTAATTCACTTTTGTGAAGCCTTGACTGGCTTTGAGGACACCAGTATCTCTGTTGGAGTCAGCCTGCATTAAGCTTATCTTATCTTTGGGCCAGCTATCACCCACCCACTGCACACATATTCTGACTCATTCACACCATCACATGTCATGAAAATGTACTCCAACAATGGGACTAAATTTTAAACGATAACAATTATATAAGAGGGACCTGGACCAACTTAAATCCTGGCTTAGGTGGTGGGATTGCAATGTTCTTACTGCACAGTGGTCTCAGATGTTGTGCACTGCCGAGGAGTGAGTGCATCATTTCTCTGTGAATAATGAGAACAAGGTATGCAAGAAATTAGCTGAAATACCACCTCTGTTTTTCCAGCAAAAAATAAAGCACCCCACTCAAAGCCATGCCATTAGTTTTTGCCTTGACAGAGTCACTGAACATCAGTCTTAGTGAGGTTTTCAGCAACAGAGCAAAGGCAAAGAACATTTCTCTAAGAGACCATGTCTATTTTTGATCTCAAAGCAGTTCCCAATGTTGATGAAAACAAAGGCTTCTTATGTCTGAGAAGCTATTCAGATTTGAGAATCCTGAAGCATTATGAGTTCCTAGGTCAAGATACATACCACAGATTTATTGTCACTCCSTAATGGGACAAAAATCCTCAGGAAAAACAACAGGTGTATTGACAGGACAGGATCTATGCCATACTTTTACAGATCCTTAATCTGAATGGTTAGAAGATCAAGAATCCATGGCAGGATCCAGGGCAAGAAGTCAGGATATACATAGGCAGAAATTACTTCAGTTTGGCTCAATCCACTACTACTGAAAAAAACCCAAGTCCCTTCTACTGCAAACAGTGATCCCAATCTTCGTGACTTTCTGTAGGGAAAGTCTGTACAGAAACAAACATCCTCAGCGCCCTGCAGTTTAAGTTCCACCAGTTTTCCCCACACTTAAGTCCATACCAAAACCGGTACTGACAGAAGGATGTCCCCTCATTGGTACAACTGAGCAGAAAAGCAGCAAATTCCTTTCATAAAAAGTCACTGGCTCTCAACTGTTCAATGGCTTATCCCTAGAAAAGTCTATGATATTGACCTTAAGCTAATCACCATCTGTTTCCTTATACACATTTACATATTATAAGCATATCTTGAGTCCAATCCTACACTCATTCATTCATGCAAAATAACTGGCTTCACTTGGTTTCCTCACAAGTCAGAAAAAAGACTTAGTCCCTTCCATACGAATCACGAAGGAAAAATTTAATACAATTTACTTACCGAAGGATTTCTTTCCGAGTGAAGAATGTGCAATCCTGTTAAAAAACAAAATGTGTTATTGTACTATAGAAATATTGAAAACAGCTGCAAAKAATTATTTTTTAACCTTTTGGAAGGAAACTCAGATCTGGCAGAAAAACATTAAAGATGCCATTTGTGTACGATCTGCTTTTGAATCAGAAAGCAATATGCACTATAAAATAACTGAAATATCCTAAGGACAGGGCTAGCAGTAAAAAAAAATATTGTTAATGTGAAACTTCAGGAGAAAAAAACCCCAGCTTGCTGAAATACTTCACTGTGGAATGACCAGACCAGAAAGGAAATTAAATCAATAAAGTGAGGTATAGGCCAAAAACATTCAATAAATGGATCTAGAAATCTATAAATAACAAATAGATGAAGAAACCTAACTTCAAACTCGGATTATTCCTCTGTTAGAGACAACTGATTTAATAATAAGAGTCATGTACTTATTTATTAGTTATTAACTCTTTTTGCTAACAATTACTTTGCACTGTGGTCACTTCGGCAAAGGCTGCAAACTCCTGTATGTCAGGAACATGGATAAAAGGACAGCCTCYGCTCCAAACAGCAGGCAAACTATTCAGCTTTCCCTGTGGTACCACAGAATTTGAAATAACTTACTAGAATGCAGAGTAGAGCTGGCTGAACATGAAAGAAGAGCTTACAAGCATTTGCTTGCATTCTGAATGGCTCTGTGGTGGGACTGCATTGACACTGGTTTAATTTACTCTTCATGAACATCTGTGTTTTGCTAGGAGGATTCACACACTTCACAAAAGAACCATAATATGAGCAGTGAAATAGTTTGCATTTCATGTATTTCTACATCAGTCACAAAACCAGTTATATTTTCAGGTGCTGTGAGGAACCATAATCATCAGTCCCATCCCATTAACAGAAATATCCCCTAATCCCCTTATCTATTACATATTTATCTATTATATATTATATACTTAGGGCAAATTCTGCCCTGCATCCAAAACTAGGAACACTAGTGGCAATGAAATATTGGATGATCAGTTTAGAACACTGTTCCGGTCATAAATACAGAGAACATGCATCATCTTGTCTTGGAGCTAGTGGCTGCTGAGGGTGTATATATAGGGAGCAACAACAAAACACAAAATTCTTCCTGATATTCCACCTCTCACAGGCCCACGTGATATGGCAAGACATTTGCCTAAGAAGTCAGCTCTTAGTGGTTTTCCTCCTTTAATATAAACATATTTAAAATATATCATATTTTAAAATCAGCTAGTGACAAGATAACAACATCAGACTTGGTAAGTCATACTTARGAGTACATACAAGTATGATTCCCCCAGTCCTGCTCTTCAGTCAACTAGTGAAAAAGCATTTCCTTCCTAAGCTGAGAATCATTCTGGCTAAATGCCTGCTTTTTCCAAGGAGGGGAAAAGCACACGATCACAGCTAGCTGAAGCAGCCAAACAGCCTGTCTCAGGTATCCAGGTATGCTCTCAGACCAGCATGGTATCAATTATTGAGTTTGCTTGCTCTCCTCCATATGAAGTGGCAGGAGAAGCAGCTCTTCCTTTAGTGTATTGTGTAGCAGAAGAGCCTTACAAGGCACAAGAGGCAGCACCTTGTGAGCTGCTGACACTGATGTCACATTGTCTGGAACTGCACAAAGTGAAATAGGGGCCAGCTGGTTAAGTCTTCATTAATTCCAGCACAGTCAACACTTATGGTCAAACTGTCACTTAAGGATGYTTCATTTACTAACCAAAGGCAGGTGCAATCTCACAAATAATTGTAATGCCCTCAGCAGCAATCATCCTGTAATTATATAGGCTTGAGAAAACAGCAGACACTGTTACTTAACTAGAAAGCTGACAGAGAATTGATATGCAAATGGAGATAAGGATGAAAAAGAGAAGTTACTCTTTACCTTCCAGAAATCATGCAACAATGCCATTGGAAGACACATTAGGAGGTCAGATCATAAACTTTTTTCACTGAAGGTCCACATAATTTTTTCTTTTTAATCTGAGCCACCTCATGTCTTTGACAACGAACACTACTGTCTGCCCTTTTYTTTTTTTWAAACCAAACAAAATTTTCACTAATATAATCTAAAACACACTGACATTGAAAACCTTTATAATAAAAGTAGTTGCAAGTGTCTACCTGACCACGGTTACTGACTGCAGTATTCCAGTTATGCCCGCCAATTACATGGAATTGTGTGTCAGGGATGAGGGGTGTCAAAAAAATTTAGTGGTTTCACATACCACTTGCAGAGATCTTAAGGATACCCAGGGTCAGAGCACCACAAATTAATTGTGACCTGGCCTTATCTTTTGATCCACAGCAAGATCATACACACCACTTAAGAAATGCTTTACCATTAAGAAGCCTGCCTGGTCTCAAATGGCAAATGTAAAAGCCATGGCTCCAAGCTACCTCTGAAAAGGAAGCCCGGCCAGCTCTCTTGCTTCTCTCAGCCTCTTATTTCTGTCTCTTCCTTTACRCGGACTTCACACTGATGAGTAGTATAACAGCATCAGAGAACTTCAAAGGAAGGAACTAACATGTTTGGAAACTAACCTCGCAAAAACAGATTCACTTCCAGCTTGGATCATTTCCTTTTAGTGGCTTAGAATATAGCGTCAGTAGAGCTGGTAAAAGAGATGAAGCTAAAACAAATATCTATTGATGGCAGGAAAGAGGTGCAGGACTGCCCCTTTTTTTTTTTTTTTTTTGAAAGCACAGCCCTGAGTTGGATTAAAGTCACAATGGAACAAGGGTTTAAATGACATAATTACATTTTATAGTTGCTGGAGCTCCAGCAATTTAATTCCAATTTAATTAAAGACTTTTGGCCAAAGAAACACGGAGGTGAATCATCCCATTTTCTTCTGGCTACTTCAGTCACACAGAARATACACAATGATGGACAATAAATAGTAAACTAACATGTTAATTTAACTCCCTTATAAGGAAAGGTGAAGTGGATCCTGGAAAGCATTTGTCATTTATGCATATGATGGCATTCATCTTCCTTCAAGCCAGAGATATCATGGAACACATTTGCTATTATATGGAYTGTATCTGAGTTTACTATGAACTTAAAAAGCAACCTGCCTATTCTGTCTGGGCACTAAAGCCACTGGGAGTCCTGCTAGAAAAGCACAAACTAAATACTGAACAAAAAAAACAGAGTTTTTGTAATTCTTATCAATTCAGGATTTCTGGTAAGAATTTATCCTGAGAATTGTTGCTTTTATTTCTAATGCTATACAATGGCCTGAAAAACTTCGGCTAACAGGAGGCCCCTTGTAGTTTTTAGGTTATTTAGAATAGAGGCTTTGCCTTGAAACGTCACCTGCTCCAGCCCCTGAGAAAATACATGCTCCTTTTCTAAGATCAACTGTCCCACYCGGTCTGTCCTTGTGTCCTTAATAATCAACTTAATTAGAAGTCTGACAAAGGATCACTGCTGKTTTTTTGGAGGTAAGATACCACTTAAACGAATCTGCAATTATCCACTTCCTTATGTCTAGCAAAGTGAATAAAGCAAACAGAAAATTTCCCATTGATTTCAATRAGATCATTGGCTTGTATAATGGGACTTGGTTCTCAAATTTGGCATTTAGGTGGCTTAACTGGTTCTCAAAATATTTTGCAGAGAAAAGAGTCAGATAGCTGGTGCATTTAGGTTCCATGGCTGGTTTTGCTCTTGGCTGGTAGTGTGACTTTCTGGAAGTCACTCAACATTGCTTGTAAAATAGGATTAATGGTCTCTGCTCTTAAAATCTACTTTATAAAGGAGCAGAATACACAGACTGTTAACAGTTCTGTTCTTTGATTTCCTATATCAGGCAAACACAGGTTTAGGACAAAMCAGGAACAGACTGAAACATGGTGGTCCACTACCTTTTCCTCTAGTCTGTAAGACTTCACTGCAAACTCCTAGAGCGGTTCCGCTTTATGTTTAGTTCTACAGAGATGTGAACAAAAAATAGGAATAGAGATAACTGTGCTGAGAATGCTGATACCTAACTTTACGTAAAGTGTGCATACACAGTGTAACATGAGGTACGGCTCCAGAATCAGACCACCTGCAATTTGTTCTGTTGGATCTATTACCAATACCAGAGCGCAACATGCAGTTTATGAATGGCAGCGGAGTCCACTGAAAGAAAGATTATCACTTACCRCTTTTAGAAGCAAATATCATTATGCATAAAGTACAGTTTTCAAATAAAATTAATTTCACATAGATAAGCAAAACACTTCTCTACAAAAAAGAAGAAAAACTGGAGAAAGGAACAATAGMATGAAAGAATAGCAATGCTCAAGTAAGCAAAGCTACTGTGAAATAATATTTCTTAATATTAAACCCATTAAATGCATATTTCTCCTCTAAGACAATACATACATAATTCTGCCTTTTATGTATAGTTTCGTAAGGGCAAGTTTATTCTGATCCTGCAACAGCTCCACTGGAAAGTTTTATAAATAAGGAAATAATCTAAAACGGTCTTAGCAATACAAAATCACTCCAAATTAGAAAAGTGGTCTCAAACAAAAGCCAGCAAGCCACAGATAAACTAAACCAACGACTAACAGGAATTTTGACAATATCCTCAAGGCAAGACAGATTAGATCCATATAGCTATCTTACTGACCAGCTTTTAATAAATGACAAGTACTGAATGCTGCAACATTTTAAATGTTAACATTTCAAACAAATTATTTCAGAGGTTTCATTTTTAAAATCACAAATGACGATTTGTACTGTGCGAAAAGTACACAATGTGTGTAAGAACTCTTAATCAAAACACCATAAAAACATCATCCTATGAAGTAATCAAAAAGGCGCTGGATAGAAGCAAATGAACTTTCATATAAAAATCTATTAACAACTCTATTCTGATAACATTTTACAAGTGCAATACTTTTATTTTGGTTGCCATACAACTAAGACTGGTATAGAGCTGTGCAAGACTGAGTCAGCAAGATACTTAGGTATTTTCATCACTGTAAATATATAAAGAGTTACTTGAAGTCAGTGAGACTAGCACCAGTCTTTAAGTTGCATAGCTGTGAAAGTACTTTAGCAAATCCAGATTTAAACACTAAAAAAATCCTGTCAGAGTTAGTACCTGCATTAATAATAGTATTGGTAGATGGACTTTTATCTTAAAAAATGCTGGTTGCATCAGAACATCAACGGAGACTTTAACATCCAGCCTATCTTTATTTATAATCATATATATTTTAGAACTACAGCCAGAACTAAAACACCCACTGAGTTTCAGGAGGAAAAATCTGCAGCTATAAGAATCAGTTTATATATTTATACAGCAACACAGGAGTAAAAACAGTTAGACATTAGCAAGGACTGAGGAAGAAAAACTGTCAACAAATGTAATTTTGCTCAATCTATATATGCACCAAATGGTAACGCGAAACCAGAATCTGACTAAAGGATAATTTCACAAAAACCTTGTTCCATTATTACGCTACTTAAAATTTGCACATTAACTGCAATATTCTATCAAACTGAAAAATACTTTTTAGAGAAGGTCCTGGAGAATCTGTGATGAATACACTTTTTGTATTCTTGCAAAGAGTTCATTTTCATCATACTTGCTGATTAAGTCAAGCATAGCTTTTTAAATCAAAAGATAGCTTGATGACCTAGTTTCACTTTATAAATGGCATTTCTTGACATATCATAATGTAACTTGTTTCATCTGGTTTTGCATAATTCTCATTAAATATAGTTGAATCCCACTTTGACTAGAATTTTAATAAAACAGCTAGTTTGTAATACACAAATTCTTGTGTAAAAGAAGCAAGTCAGTATTTCATATTACTATCTTTTATTGCAATATTGCCTAGAAGACAGCCAGGATAAACATCAGTTTTATTTTGAGGCTGCATTATATAATGTAAATAATCCCATTAATGAACAAATACAAAAAGAAATGGCTTGCAATAAAACCAGTAATATCTGATATAAAATATTTGTGCCCTATATTCTCTAGATTCTGTCTATTAAGAACAAAATTAGAATCAAATTCCTATCAAATTAAGACCACTTATTCGAGTAACCCCAGAAAAGGCAATGAGATTGATTGAACAGTGGAGTAGTTTGTCCATACGCCAAGCACAGCTTCTATGCATTTCCTACTCAGTGTGTTTCTCGGTGAGAAATGCAGTGCACTGAGGCCAATATACRGCTCTGATGTCGCTTTATTGTATACCTTTATTTTCTGTTGCTCCAAAGATCTTTATACAGCATCACTCAAAAAAAACCCTAAAATTCCCATTCATTTTCTTTTCTCATTATGAGACTTGACCTCCAAAATCTGTAGACAACTTTTATAAGCTTGATTTTAAAATGTTCTTTGATTGCAATGAAATACATCTTTCTTGCTGATTAACACTTACCTTTTCCCTAACCAGACCTTGGTTAGATTTTGCATTTTATGTAAAAAAAAAAAAAAACAACCACCAAACAAAAAGAAACCCACAAAAAAACCCCCAAAACAGTCAAGTACTCTAAGGGTCTAAGAAGCAGAAATCCCCAGGAGAATTCATTTTCTTAGAAAGCTAACTTTTTAAATGAGGTGAATCTCAGTGAGGAAGCCAATGTTTGCAAAAGCCTAATTTCCAAAACATTTCACTAAGCTTATGAAAATTTAAAGAGCTGCCAACTAGAACACTATCTTAATAACAGGTGATATGACAAGGTGTTAGGAGATTTGCAGCTTTCCAGTCTTTCTTTAGATAATTTGCCTCTAACTATTCCGAATTAAAAAAAAAAAAGCTATGAGAGGTTTAATACTATCGAGTTCTATTATGCATCTCTTTTACAGTTTCAGCTGGCCACCCACCACTAGTCTGAAGAGTATTTAAAACAYTCATCTATTAAAAACATTGAGGTCATCTTGTGGGTGACCAGATTTACAATTTCACGTAAATTTAAAGGTCCTGCTAAAAAGTGACTCCTCAATGTGATAGTTTATATGCAAGAAAAGTTGATACATGGGCATTTCAGAAAGTTTTAGGCAAATCAAATAAGGTTATTTTATTTCATTAATATCATATTAATGATCTGAGATTGATGTACACTAGCTCTTCAAGCAGGTGATTTTTCTACAGCTTAATCTTTACTCCTGAAAACTGAAACCACTTACATATGGTTTTACCATACTTCAAGCACATTAACTTCTCACTTTTCCATCTCATAATGTCTCCTACAGAACAAGCGCTTAAAACAATGCATTAAAAAAAAAAATAAAAAACCCAAAACCAGATTTCACTACTGAAGTAGAATTCAGGTGCTATAAGCTCAGAGCAATTTGTGTTAAAGACAAAAATGGTGAAAGTTACAACCACATAATACAATGGCCAGAAATATATTCAAATAAAGAAATTACAAGTCTAACCATGACGGGATTGAGGTTTTGAACAGTCTTCTAATTGGAACTGTGGGGAATTAGAAAAATGTATCTATTTTACAAAAAGGATTAAGTTGACGCTTTTGCTTCTGCCGTACTGATACTACGGACTCTGTAACCCTGGATATTATACAATACCAACTCATCGACACACAAATCCACAAGAAGTTGCCTAGTTTTCCTTTGGGAAAAAAAAGGATCAATCAATGATCCATTTTAAAAGCAATTTATATGCAGATGCTGTACATTGGGGTACAGATGTGCACAACAGATCGTTGCAAAGTGGACCCTGGTACATGGTGTTTTACTTTGGTCCAGGGTTCAGAGGACCTGGCAACCCAACTGCTGTTTCAAGAAATTAAAAACCTGCATTTAAAAAGTTATGGAACCACTACCCCATTCTCCCCTTTTCTGTTCTGAAGGAATTCCACAAATGAGGAAGAAGGCAGATAATTCAGCAAACTCCAAGCCAAACAGCTCTGTGTGTACTACAGCAACTGCTGTAGTACTCCCCCAGAATGCAGTGGAGAGGCAAGAGCTCTCTGTGCGGATGGCTACAGCAGTAACCCCAGGATCTCCTTGTTTAAAAGATGCAAGAGGTACGCAGGAACTAATGGATCAGAGGCAAATCACCATCAAAATAAGGACTTTATCTGATTGTTCACAGCATGAGCCTAATATTCCTTCCTGACCAATTCTGGAGGTTAGTTATTGTCCTGAAACTTGTTATTTTATTGTACTTACCATATATAACAAGTGCTATTACTAGYTAAAAATTATCTAGCACTGTAGTAATGAACTACAAGTCTGCCCRTAACAGAGAAATCCCATAGGCTGACTCAACCCACTGGGCCTAACTACTGCCAGGCTTTGAGATCAATTACCCAGCATTATGTAAGGCAGGGGCCGCAAAAGCCATTAGAGAAAGGCAATTTCTACTTGGAGAGTAGTGAATTAGGGATGACATTTCAGCTCTTGCATTTGCCAGTTTATGTCAAGAAGATAACATTAATTACATTTGGATTTTGTTTTGTTTCACTGCAGTTGTCTCTGTTCTGTGTTCACTTTTATTGACAGTAGGAAGACAAGACACTGGTGTTTCACAGATCTTTCATTTCCCTCTTTTCTATTCAGCAGGGATGTAAAAAACCCTTTTTGGATCTCAGACTACAAAGTCTAAGACCACTAACTTAGACTAATATATTACAGTGACAGACTGCTGGTGAGGGTGAGATGTGTGACAAAGTGGAAATTAAAGAAGCTCCATTTTCGCATTTCCTATAATGACAAGAAAAAGGGTAGGAATTTAGTAAGAGCATTTAATTTATGCCTTATTTTCAGGATGGAATAACATTTTAAAGCATTTTAAAGCACATATCCCTAGCCTGACTCTCTGTGGCTAAAGATCTACACCTGTGAAAAGTCCATGTTAGCAGTAACTCCAAAGAAAATTAGTATTTAAATTCATAGTTTCTACTTCAAGGGCTTGAGTCAAAGATCCTGAAGGTAAAAAGAAAGTTATTTACTTTTGTGTGCACTGGATCTGTCCCTTGGTTATCACAAGATAAACTAAATGTTAATTTCCTGCGCTGTTAATTGTCTATGTTTATCACTTCATGTAAGAGAACAGAGCAATGCAGGCAGCCCTGTCTGCATCTCATAAGTAGTCAGCTGCCTCCTTCTTCAGCACACTTCTATCTGATATATTGCCTCACTGTATTTTCAGAAACTTGTTCAAGACGCCCACTGTGCAGATAGCTTCCCGCAATCCATTTCAGTAAGATTTGCAGTGTGCTGAAACATGACTGAAAACTGGGAATTATTATTTTTTTATCCTATTAAAAACTCAGTTGATGCAATGTGAAGTAAATGAAGAAGTACCAATAAGCTATCCCTGGACATAAAATACATACTACTTCTGTCAAGGTAAGAAACTGCCATCCAGGAGTGGACGCAAGCATAAGGATACCTATTCTGGAGTTACACTAAGCATATTTCTATGACTTATCCTTAGGAGAAGTGAAATGAGATAAGACTCCCCCCCCCCCCCCCCCCCCGCCAGTGACAGCAAAAGGTATCAAGGAGAGAAAAAGATGTTATTGGTACACTTTCTTCCTTACAAAACACTCAATGGAAAGATTCTACTACAAACTCCCATTGTCAGGCTAGTCAGAGTCTTTATCCTGGTTCCTAGTCCAGACACTGAGGATTTGACTCCTTTCCTTGTATACAGAGAAGGGAATTAAACTGAGTGTATTCAACAACCCATCCTTACAATACTATTACAATTGCTGGGAAGGAACAGCAAAATATATGCATGCAGGTTCCAAATGAAGTCTTCATTTATATTTGAAAAAAACACTCCCCCCCAAAAAAAACCCACAAACATATTAAGATTACTCCTTTCCTTCCCCTAATGCCAACTAAGATATCTTACCTGGTAGGCATCTAGCTGTTCATCAGTAAATATCGTTTGCTTATTACCCATCTTAAATGAGGAATTCTTCCTCTATGCAAATGCATCCCATTAGAAGTAGCTGGATTCCTCTGTATTGTAGGCATTTAGAGCACGTATACTCCGTGAATGTGCTGAAAAAATCCCAAAGCCTGCATTGAACTGGTTTTGACGGTACCTGTCCAACGAGGAAGGACGCAGTATTGGGAAATCTTTGCAAAGGCTTGAGTGTGCCAGGAAGGAAAGCGTTAAAATCACAGGCAGGTGTCACCCAAAAACAGTGATGCCATTCTCCCCCTGTTCCAGATGTTTTTCTAAGAGGCATACAGAGCTTTTATTATGTAAAAGCTGAGTAGCCAGTACTAGAAGAAATCAGCTCTCTGCTGCCCCGGTGCCTCACTCGCTTGTTCACTCCGTGACTTCAGAGCGCTCTTGCTCGGCACCTTCACGTTTCAGAGCAGCGTTGCGTCACCCCACGGCCCTCGCTACCGCAGTCGTATTACACACGCACAGAGCAAAGGCAGCGACTAGAAAAATGGATTAGCAGAGTAAACGTCTCTGCAGCTGATCTCCCCACAGAGAAAAGCACACCCTAGTCAGTGCTTCGATGACCTGTACCATTAAATACGGCTGGATTGAGGCTCAGAGTGTCCAGAGCGTCCCCACGACGTCACCAGGTGCGGCGGGGGCTGCCCAGTAAATGCTTATGTCTACACGGTGGCTATAACCAGCCCTGGTTATATCAAGGGTGCGAGTTCACTACCAGAGGTGCCAGACTCCCAGGTATACCAGTGAATGCAAGTATTCCTTCTCACATTATATATATATTTTTTTTAAATCAGGAAGATTAAAATCGTTTAAACATAGGTTAATCTGACTCCTTCGGCTCAAGCAAGCACAGCTGGAAAGAAGAAAGTTCCCACAGCCTAAAGCAAAGGCAGAAAGTACCACTAGAGGGCTCACAGTGTCTTTTAAAGTAATACAACCCTATTGCCGTATTTCCGGGAAAAATTAAAAAATAAAAAATAAAAGAGCATGTAAGAGATGCACACAGACAAAATGAATAAAGTCAAACAGAATTATATTATTTAACATCTTCAGAAGGATAACCTCTTACAACAACAGCAGGAAGAAGGCTGAGTGAGAAAGGATGGGAACAGGGAGGAAAGACCCGTTACAAGGAAGTTTCTTTGGACTGCTCACTTCCCATCTGTGCACACAGAAACGGGAGAGGGTTTATAAATATTTAATAAAATTCCTACCGTCTTTACCTACAGCTCTGCCAATGGTCATTATTTCCTCAGCAAGTTAGCATGTTTAATAAAAACACTTGGAGAATTATCTAGTGCTTCTTCCTACAGCTTCTAATGATCCTGACCTGATAACAGCATTGAATAAGAGTTCAATTTACCTTGGCATATAACAACAAAGAACAAACATTTAACAATAATATGGAAAGTAAATGTATTGTATACATAGTAAAAATCCTATGAAGTGTGTTGGATATGTAGTAAAAACATTCTATTTAGTGCTAACAGTAGACTGTTCTAAGAGATGACTTACTTAGACTGTAACATTTACAAACGCAGATTTGATTAAGTGCAAACCAGCACTGCCTTGAGCTACAAAACAACAAGGTATATACAAAATAAATGGCTTGGGATGAGAATGCATTCAACAAGGCTTATTAACGATAAGCAAACATCAGAATTTTAACAGTGAAAGAAACGGATTCTACCAATAGTATATATTGCAGCACAGTTTCAAAATAAGAATGAAGAAGCTACAATAAGGACAATACAAACTCTGATGACCTACCATCAGATCAAGAGTGCAGCAAGCATCTATTCAAGTATCAGACAGTTGATTCAACTGTTTGTTACATGGCCAAACTGACCTCTGTTTTTCTAGCCACCAGTGTTGTGGGGTTTTTTCTTTTCCCCAAGGTACAGTGGCACTGGATTCTTGTTATGTTCGAAAAGATTCTCCACAAGCAAGTCAGAATGTAAAGAAGAAAAAAACCCAAACCTGCAAAATACAGTATTTCTATTTATTAAAAGTGCTCTTTTAACACACTTTTTTTTTTTGAATCAGAAAACAACAATCCATAAAGGCCCCTTGAGATTAAGAACTTTCACAGTTCTGAAAATTCTTACACATCCTCAACTCTGAACGAGCTTCATCATTGGCTTTAGTGGTTATGCATCTAATTAAGAATGTTTCATATCTATGATCTGGTGCTCCTGAAATGCCAGAGCTAGCAGCTGTTCTCACTCAGACCAGACCAATACATAGTCATACACATTCATAGTGCATGAAATAGCACTCCTTTCACAGCCACCTAATTCAAGCTGCCTGTCTATGCAAATCAGATTAAATATAATTGACTGAATTATCTTTAATGTCATTATACAGAAGTGAATTGACACCAGGGGTGCATTTGGCTCCGTATCTTTTAATCTTGTGATTCTGTATACTTAACGGTATTACTACAGTGAAAAGACTGACATCTCATTTCTTCATTTTTTACCTGCTTTTACATTCCTGGCTGTTTGGTCCCACTGTATCCTAGATGACACAGATATCAGCTAGTCTCTACTTTTAGAATCAAAATAATAACAAAGAGCAGAAGGGCTAAACGGAAAGCACCAACTAGATAAGACTTACTTGTGGTTACAAAGCAGGCCAGAGGTAGAGTTCCTGAGGCGCACAGACATATCCCTGTTTATGCCTTTGGGCCTGGCTTTCCACTCTGCCCCCTCCACTTTTCTCTTGCATATGAGAAATGCTTTGGTTTCATGCTAATGTAGAGAAATTATGTAGGAAAACTGGTATGGCTAAAAGAGTTGATTGCTTTAAAAGAGTTAGAAGTTCTTGCTTTAAAAGAAAGACTCAACTTACCACGGGAATGGCACCCACTGAGTATATGGACAGAAAATAAACTGTTTCTTCAATTCTTCTTTCCATACTCTGAAGAGTATTTTCAATTATTAAGTAAAATTAAAATGCACAGAATTTTAAAAAGAGGATTCAAACACTGACTGTTGAGGGTTCCACTATATCAGCTAGTTCTTCTCGAGCATGCTATAGTGGTACCTATATTTCACTGCATAATTATCTTGCTATACTAACTGGGTAAAATTTAAATATAATACACCAACTCTTTTTGACTCCTTCTATCTGTTTGTATGTATCAAAGATCAGAGCATTTTCCAGTTTGCTCTTTTTCACTTCTTCTGTTTGTATTTATCAAAGATTAGTTTAAATTGCCAGTTGGGTGTTAAGCAATACTTACTCCCAGAATAAGTTACGGCAACAAATCAATACTTTTCTATGTACACAGCAAGAACTGACCTTAATGTTATCAGTACCAGCCTTTCATCACACTTTACTGTATTTCAATTTTGCTAAACTGTTTGCCAAAGCAAGTGATTTTAAGCTATTTAGCAACACATAGCATGTATCTTGCAATCAGTTGCAAATAAAGTTTACTATGTAGTATAAGTATGTAATACAATAGTCTTAACATTACAGTAGCCATTATACCAGAGAACATAGTTAAGTAGCCACTGTTCATCTGCTTTAAAAGTTTAATTGATGGAGCAGAAAATATACTATCAACCATGTAGACCAGATCTAATATTTTATAGCAAGATGGCTGTCAGCTGCAATAGCTTAACACCCACCTACGGCTGCAATCTGACCCCAGCTGCAGGGATGTGTTTCCACAGCCAGAGCTCAGGGAATGGGCCAAACCATGCTGGCACTCCTGACCGCCTTCAGTGCAAAGTTGCCTGCTCTGAACTGTTGCTAGCCATGGCTGCTACACCAGGTGACTTTGCTCTGATTTATTAGTAGAGGTGTCAGTTTAATAACCTCCAACAGACAGGTCATACTACCTTAGATTGCCTCTGTAAATTATGCAGTGAGAATTTGACTGTGGTTTAAGCATGAAAGCTCTTATTCCTCATCAAAGGAAGATCAAGATACTAGGAACAGAGATCACTTTACCTGTTATCGAGAAGATCCACACAGAGTTTTAACAATCAAGTTGCTTATCTACTGCTTTCACTGCTCAAGTTGGTTTGCTACAACTTTTTTGAGTTTTCATATATAGACATAATCAAAAGTTATCCTTTTAATCGGGGAAAAAAGAACCTCCAAGATTTCATGCCCATTACACCAAATAATCAAACAATTTATCTCCCACACAGATGCTTCCTTGCAGATTAGCTCTTCTTAAAGATTCACTCTGTTAGCAAAAAGAGCAGTTCTGATCTAGAAGGGCTGCCTGTACCTTTATTCTGTTGCTACTTTCTGCAAGTGTAAGTAACAATGGTCACTACTTGCAATGATTACATGGCAAAAATTCTATCCTCCACCAAATCTGTGGAAATTCACCCCGAGTCTTTGGGGCTTGTTTTATTTACCTGAACCCTATTCACAATTCTGTTTGGTCACAGGTAAATCAGGAATAATAATGCTCATCTACAATAGGTGCTGTGGAGATAAAAGAATTAAAATGTTTGCGAGTCACTTAAATGAAAAATGCTACAGAGCTACAAAACATTACCATTGTGATATGCTTCACCAACTGTCACAACTTGCTTCTTATTTAATAGTTATTGCAAACTATAAATAAAAAATGAGCTGTAAATACACAGCTACAAAATAGAAATCCTAAAATAAGTGAAAATGAGGGTTTGATGCTACTGCAGTAGATAGAAAAGTTGATTTTCCAACACATGACCAATAGGATGCTTAGACCCCACTGAATTTGTCTGGAAGTGCTAGCCTATGGGAGAATGCTTCAGGGCCCTGAGCCCTGTGTTATGAATGAATAAACAGAACTTGAGAAGGATGCAAAACTCACGGCCCTCAAACCAATGAGAGATGCTGACTAAATGCCCTTGTTAAGATGAGCAGGAACTTTCTGCAGAGAGTTTTTAATGCTAAAGAAAACAAACAGAAAGGAAAACCTTGTGCCAAATTTGTTGGTTTTATGATCTTATCTATCTTAATAAAATACACTATCTTGGAAGATGGAGGTTTCTGACTGCACTTCATTAAGCCTAATTTATCCACAAGAAATCAAGTAAAAATGACTTTTTTTAAGATGCTTTACACAAGACAATGCTTTGCCTCAGAGACAAAATAATAATTAAAAAATTAATGGTTTCCTAAGCAGACTACATTTAGTATCATTAATTTCCTCATAGGGAGTCTCAATACAGTGATCACTAGGGGAAAGAAACTATTGCTATCTCTATATAGGCATCTTTTTTTCTAGGCAAAATAACTACTGATAGTTTCATTAGTGTGTGGTTTAGTCCTTCTCAGAACAGATCCAAACCAGCCACTGTTAATGGCTTATTATTGTAGTATTATTATGGTAGCATCTATAAGACACAGATGAGAAATCTGTTGCAATAGCTGTTGAAAATATTTGTAAAGAATAATTTCTCCCCAATTTCTCCCCCCTCCTCTCAATTTACAATCAAAGTGTAAACCAAGGAAGTACATGCAGATACAGTCAGAAAACACACAAAAACAATGTGAATATACTGATCAGCACATACTCAACATTTATGGAGTCCTTTGGTAAGCATCATGGCAAAAGAAACAACAAATATAAAGAAAGGAGTACGAGTAGAATGGGATGCTTCCCATCTCATGGGAAGCAGTACAGTAAAAACATTAAAAATTCAGCTAGTATGTCCTAGAAACAGAGGTCAATCTGAGATGGGAGCAGGCCTCAATTTACAAAAGGGGGAAAAAAAAGCAGTGAATAGGACATGTAAGCTGTGGAAAGTAAAGACAACACAACAAAAGAGCTAATCTGTGCAAAGTATGATCAAGCTTTGAACAAAAAAAAAAAAAAAAAAATCATTTTCCAGAAACATTCAGAACAGGTATCTGCAGAACCATTTGGATTTTAAGATTAAAATGAAAAAAACAGCAGTAGTTAGCAGAAGAAAATCAGTATCGAGAATTCTGAACACTTGCCATTACTGACAACATCTGAGAGACTATTCTCAATTCAAAGCATTATCAAAAATAAAACAAAATATACACACAGTAGGCTGTTTCAAAAATTGTGAGTACCCTCTGGTGCCCTGTCAGGGGAAGAGAGGGGGGAAAAAAAAAAAAAAAGAAAAAAAAAAGCAAGCGACCCCCAGAAAATAGTGGCTACTAATGCTATGCAATTCTGAGGATTTCTACCCACACTTCCAAGACAAGAGCAAACTGAACATACAGTCTTAGTCCTGAGTTTTCAAGCACATACAGGACAGAGGTAAGTAAATGGAAAGGCTGCAATATTTTGATAATTCCCATCATCAAAAACTGGCACCCAATTATGCTGAGGCAGAACCCAAATCTTTATGTTGCCAAAAAAGTGTAAGAAACCAAAGGTAGTTTTGGTTTTCTTTTAAATTGTCTTTTAAATTTAAACTTTCAGGATATATTAGACTCATATTTTATATCACTCTTCACAACCACTGAGTTTAGAAATTTGGTCTTGATTTTAAATTGAAGCTGACAGTCTCATTTATTCCTATAACTAATTTTTTGAATTGACGACAAAAGAGTTGACATAAATTGACTGAACAAAATCGCAAGCAATGGCCACACTCTTATTTAGACAGCAGAGCCTACCATATCGTAAGAGAAAGTCTCTGCATCACTGCTTCTCTAAGCAGATCAAACAGAGGGTGTAAGTATTATCACCATTTCACAGGTAAGAAAATCTTTTAAAAGTCAGATGAAGCAGTCATTCCCAGAGGTCTTACCTAAACTGCCTTCGTGCTAGCTTAGTGCTTTACTCTCAAGAACATCCCAGGCTACCTTATCACCCTTACACATAGGGAAGAATACGTATTACTTCACTGCTTTAGGTGGGACTTCAAGATAACTGTCCCAGTTCTTATTTATCATTGTAAGGGCAGTGTTGTCTCCCTTGCTGTATGCTGCGCCGGAAGGGACACACTCAACAGCTCAGGGCCTGCCACAGCCACAGCCTGAGCAGATTCCTAAACTGACACACAGGATCACCCACACTTTTAAAAATAATGAGACAAGTACCTCAAAAATTAAGGCAAATACGAATTTTAAACTGCCCCTATTTCAACAGCTTTGTTTTGGGACACTTTAAAGTGCATGGTTTTTTTTCTCTGCTGCAACAAATACCTGACACTCTTCTTTGTTAATGACAACTATTTTTCCCTGTAAATGACCCAATTCTAGAAGCTGGTATTTTATCAAAGTATCAAATGCTTCAAAACTGGAGGCCACTTGCAAAACTGCTTTTGTTTCTCGCTACGCAGATGCCGTAACGGTACCTCCTCAGACACCCCACCCGGGGCTCCCTGCGGCTCTCCGCCGGACTCCCTCCTCCGGCGGCACCGGGCCGAGTCCCCCCGGCACCTCACGCACCGCCAAGAACGATGGCTCTCCGGCAGCATCTCCGCCGGGCCGGCCGGGCGGGCTCTGGCCGGGCCGATGGCACGCAGCTCCCCGCCGTACCTCAGAGCGGCGCGGGAGCGACCGCACCGCCCTCAGCGGACCGCCGCGGGGGGGGGGGGGGATGGGGGGGGCGCGGAACGTTTCCCGCCACACCGGGCCGGGGCAGCGCCGCCGGGGCGCAGAAGGAGGGGAGCATCCGCAGAAGGAGGGGGGGGCATCCCCGCCGCCGGGGGCAGAACGGGGAAGGAGGCTCAGCCCGGGGTAGCGGCGAGGGGGACCCGCGGGGCCCTCGCCGCCCGCTCCGCGCTGCCGCAGCCGCCCCTGAGGCGGGGCCTTAAGGCCGCGGGGGCGGGGCGTGCCGCTCTCCGCGCGCCGGTTCCGGTCTCGAGGCGGGCGCGGGCGTTCTCGGGCCTGAGCTGAGCCGCGGTGCCTGGGAGCATCATGGCTGCAGCCGCGTGGATGCCTACGGTAAGCGAGGGGGGACAAGCCCCTTCCCCGCGCCGCCTTGGGGGCGGGCGGCCGCCCGGGGCGCGAGTGTGACCTTGGCGGCGGCCCGGTGCCGCCTGAGGCGGTGCCGCCGCGGGGGCCCGCCCGCAAGGTCGCGCTGCCGCCGGGCCCTGGCAGCGCTCCCGAGGGGCGGAGGGCCGCAGGGCTGGCGGCCGAGCGGCAGTCCCACGGCGGCGGGGTCTCCCCCGCCCTCCGGGGGCCGGACCCCGGGCCGCCCGGGGCGGGGGGAGCGCCGCGCCATCCCGCTGGGCGCGGCCCCGCGGCGGCCGGGCGGGGAGGTCGCGCCGTAGAGGTCACGGCATCGGCACGGCGCCGGGCCGCAGCCAGGCCGAGCGGGGGATCAGCCCTGCGGCAGCAACCGGGGATCGGCGGGGTGCGCCTGCCGCTGCCGGGGGCTCCCCCCGGGCGGGACCAACCGTGCGCCGCTTACAAACGTCATTCCCGCAAAGAGCCCGCGATACCGGGCGGTGCGGAGCCTGCCTGGGGAAAAGAGGCAGGGACTGGGTTTGGCCCGGGTGCTCTCTGGCCCGCAACCTGTCCTCTGGGATTTGCTGGCTCTGAACTATTCTGAAACGCAGCTGTTACCGCTGGGGCTGTCACGGAGACGCTGCTGCTCTTTGCCTTGAATAAATGAAGTTTCTTTTGCACCTCCTAATAATAGCCTGTTGGAGGCTTAGTCATATCTGCTAAAATATGGAAGAACTGTCAAGAGTTAATCACGACACATGACTTTAAGGTTAGAATGGATCAATTTTGTTTAGCCCGATTCTCTGCTAGTGTTACAGATGTGGAACTTAAGTATAATGGGTGCTGTGGGTGCCAGGCCCATGATTGCTGGCAAGACAGACTGTTCCCTTGCCAGGGCTACTCTGGAATGTGAATCCCGACTCTATATGCAGGAACTGTACCGTGAGGGCACTTACACTAGTGTACTCAAATTCACCTTTGCCTTTATTGCTCCAGCTATTGCCTCAAATATATGGCTTGCTATGGTAAACGTTGCTTGCCTGTTGCAATGACCTTGTACATCTCATGTTGGGTTACAAGTAAAAATAAATTCTAGCTTAAATTACTTCTCCCACAGCATTCATTACAATATACATGAGAATTATATTGTTTCTAGTTGTTTCTGTTAGTGCCAATGTAGTTTGTCCCTTTTGCCATACAGCTACGTTTAAGCATATGTGTCAGTAAAGATAGGAGATAACAAATAACAATTGGACAGGAGAGGAATACAAATTGTCAAATACATTCCTGTCTAGCCTGATAGCTGCAGCCAGACCGCATATGTGAGTATGGTAGAACTGAAGTAGCGTAAGTCTGTTTACACTTAGAAGTCTTCTGACTCTTAAGTCACAGAGGCATGAAAAATCCTAGAAAGGAGGATAAGATTGGGAGGCGGTCATTTTTCTGCAGTTAAGTTATCGATACCGATACGACTGGGGATTTTGTCCATGGTGCTCAGCTAGGCAAGAGCTCAAGCTGAGATACCATCCCAGTTTTGAAGCTTAATGCCAGTTCAGAATGGTCAGAAAGTGTAATTCTGTGACTATGCTGTGTAGACTCATTGCTATGGTGAATTTTATCTTTAATGTGCATTTCAATTATGCTTTTTAAAAACTGTCAGGCACGCAGAAGGCAACAGTACAAAACCTACAGATGTAAAAGGTGGAAGAACAAAATTCACCACAGTTTAAATGGAAGAAGTGACATTAATGCAAAGTAGTTTGGGGAACATTACCTAAAATCTGTAAAGATACTGTTCACCCAGCTGAAAGTGTTTAATTTTTCATTTTGCTTTCCACGAACCTTAATCCTTAGCGTGTCATCTATTTAGATAGAGTTACTGCAACCTTATTTCAAATGTGTAGTATGTAAGGACTCAGGTTATTGTGCAGTAACTTTCCCTCACCCCCAGGCAAGATAGGAGAATGGCGCACTGCAAAGCGCGGCTGTCCTGGCTTTACCTTGTGCTAAGAATACCCCCATGAGATGGTGTTAGTGCACAGAATGTCAGAGAGCAACTTAGCATCAGTTACTCTTGTTTCATTTGGATTTTTATACTAGTTTGAGATAGGAGATTTAAAGCACTATGAATTTAAAATGCAATATTCCTGCAATATTGTTAACTTTTAAAAATTCCATTTATGTAGTAAAATAGCATCTTTTTGTTTTATATTCTTCCAGGTTTCTCGATTGCTAGGTGCTTTCAAAAACCAAAAACAGGTGACCAGAAGTTTTGGTAATGCTGTGAGTATAATAGTACCATTTTTTTCTTTTAAGAAGTTTCTCAAGAAAGGGGTTCAGAAATTTACTTTTGTAAGATTGCTGTTGTAATTTTTACGTTCTCAAAACAATAAGTGAACATATATGCTCTTCATGCCGTGCTGGATTTATATTGGTTAATTACTGTCTTTGGCAATTGCATATTAAAGTGTAAGTGATAATACAAAAGGCTCTAGCAAAAGATAGAAGTGGCATGAAGACTTTTCACAAAATACGGACATAAGCCAGTCTTCCGAAACTCATCTGGAAATGGGCAAATATTGGGAAAGGTAGAAAGATTGTTGAGAAGCTTCTAATTTTCTTTATTTTGCAGACTTTCCTCTAAGCACTAGATTTACTTTACTGCTGCTTTTAGAATACCTTGCATCTAAAGTTCTGCCTTTTCAAGGCCTTCTTTAAAGTATTTTAGACACCGATTGTGTATTTCCTTGTAGATGTTTTACCTTCTTTATGCGTATGTGTTTCAAGTGCCTACGGGCCTTGTTTTTTTGGTGAAGGTGGCCTTGAAAACTGGTCAGGCAGAAGCAGGGCTCAGCATCACTGCATGCACCCTTAAGCAGGACTTAATTTTAAAGAGGAACTGTGGCTTTTAATTATAAGTTTTGTAGAACAGCAGGTAGAACAGCTAGAAAAGAAACTGAAGGGTCGCTCGTATCTTATACAGTATAAAAAGATTTAGTAGGTGAGGCACCTCCAGTTCTGTTTATACTACATTACTGTTTCAGAAGAAACGTTCTGTGGCTCAGGTGGAGTCCTGCTGTGCTGTGAAGCAACAATGCAAGACAGCACAAAACTAATCTTGAGGCGTTCCATCAGTTATGTGCTTGCTGAGCAGCAGGTTCTTTTATCCGAAACTCTACTTCTTTTGTTGTGCACAGTGAATTTCTTTGGCTCAAATTAGTTTAAAAAATCAGTCAATATATACTGAAATTCTGAATATTTTGTGTGGAGAAGGACAGAAACATATCTTGTGAGTTGATTCTAATTGGGGTTTGGCAAATAATGCTGTATCTGAGCTGCCTTTTTTGTAGGGAATAATGAGCCCTTACCAAACTGTTGGAAATCTTTAAATAAAACAAAAAGAGCTGGGGCACATACGATTAGAATAGTGATCATAATTTATTTTTTTTATCAAAGCAGAGTACTTTCCTCCCCTGTTATTCAGTGAGCCTGGGCTGCGCAATTTATTGCATCTGTTTGATGATGATAAAAGAAACAAGAGTGGGAACATTATGGGAGGAAAATAACTTGGTATTGTTAAAAATGGGTCTGAGATCTTTAGGAAGTCACTTGAGAAGTTTAGATACCCATGAGATTATTTTTTTTTAAGGTGAATGTAGCTTTTCATAAATCTAATCTTTTCTAGCATGTGTCAGTATTACGCAGCTTGTTGATAATACTGGAGACATATGGGTAACAGAGCCGTAACTAGGTAATACTATCCACGCTGAGATCATTCATTCCAAGGAGTACTGAGCAGTAACCTGCCTTTCAGATTAAAACTCTGGGTTTGGAATAGGAATAGATAGTAGGCAGATTTTTAAACAATTCTCTCAAAATGTGTGCAAACTCCCTTTAAAAGCAAGCTAGTCATTCTCGCTTCTGTCCAATACAGCTATTCTTCATAGTGAATATTTGGTAACTGAAACTTTCTTTTCTTTTCTAGTAGTTACTTGGTTCCTACAACACATGAAAATGTTTTCTACTTAGAAAACAAGTATTCATTTGTTGTACTACTGATATTTCTTTATCTAGGTACAAACAGTAACTTTAATCCCGGGAGATGGCATAGGACCTGAGATTTCTGCTGCTGTCATGAAGATCTTTGATGCTGCCAAAGTAAGTCGTATTTGTCTCGCTGTAAGCATTGTAACAACAAGTATTAACTAGGCATATCTCTTTAACTTCCAAAAGATCAAGTCATGTTTAAGCTGTTAGAACTTCTTGACAATAGAAGGAGTCTGGAGCTTTGGCTAACAAAAAAGATAGGATTGCAGTATCAAGGCAGGGTTTGAAACTGCTAGCTGACAGAGGAGTAGAGAGTTGAGAGCAAATGCTGTGTTTAATTTTTGGAAATACGAACTCAATATATCATGTGAAATCATCTTGTTGATGTCGCAATCCTGAGCAACTGATGGAGGATGTTCCTTTATTCATTGTGACTGCCAGTGCAGATGAAAGTGTGTGTGAAAGGACTGGCTTATTCTTAGAAATCAAACTGCTGCACTGCCAAACACATTCACTTAAGTGATATGAAAACTAAGCAGGTCCAAGAAATGTTTTTCTACCTATCTGAGGAACTTCACCAGAATTTGTCCGGTTGCCTTGAAAGGAAATACAGCTCTTCAGGAAAGATGCCTTTTAAATTGCTCCACATTAGTTAACAGCACCAAGGCATATTCCCTTTCTATTCCAACTATCCAACTTAGACTTGGAAAAAGTGAMGTTCTCTTCAGTTATATATGAAAACCTTATAATAGTTGTGGTTGTTTCAGGGGACTCAAGCAGGAGGTGTGTGGAGGCGTAAAACCTAAGTTTGTGTGTAAGTGCATGTTTGCAAAACTTAATCAGATTTGTTTGTTTTAAAGGGGATTTGCTAGTATATTATGCTTAGATTGGTTCTGTTTGCTTATGAAAGCCCTTGTATCTTTTCCTTTATGGTCCTTCCTGATGAAATGAGTGGGTGGCAGCCTGTCTCCACTTAGGAGGTTCCTCTGGTGAATGCAAATTCAGAAAGCATTGTGGAACATTTGCAGATTTTCAGTTAGATAACATATATATCTATGTTATGTACTGTCTTCCAGGAAGTATGGATGATGAGTTCTCAGTGAATTCAGTTTTCAAATGTCTTGTCTCTTGTATACAAGGAACTCAACAGCTCTAAGAGCTTCAAAGTAGCAGCATATATATTGCGATTCTAATGGTTTCTGTGTATATGACGCCTAGGGAGGCATCTTGTGGTATTCAAGTTTATGATGATATGTTGCTCATACTATTTCATTTTCACTTAATTACATTTTTAAAAAATTGTTTATTTTTGAGTTCAAACATCTCACGCTTACTGTCACCAGAGAAAAATTTTTTAGGAGGGCCTGGACAAAATTCCTTATGCACCTTTTTGTGAAAGGGAAGTTAAAGCTTGAAGCAAAAGTCATGATATCTAAGTTAACAGAGAGTAAATGTGTTTAGGCTCCTATTCAGTGGGAAGAGAGGAATGTTACAGCTATCCAAGGACCAGGAGGGAAGTGGATGATACCTCCAGATGCCAAAGAATCCATGGATAAAAATAAAATGGGATTAAAAGGTACTTTAGGGGTTAATACAAAGATATTAAATACTGTTGTTTTTATTGTGAGTCTGATTTAAAGTCAACGTCCTTAATCTGTAGCACAATAAAATGCCTAATTATAGAGGACACACTGTTAGGTAGTCTTCTGTAATCTTAGAACAGCCCTTCATTTCAAAGCTGTAACTTTCATAGATCTTCTAGGAAATATGCTAAAGGCAGATATTATTACATACCAACCTTTGGACTCTATGCAGAATGCATTTATAATGCAGTTGATATACAATAGTATGTGATAACTATACTCCTAATGAATGATACCTTTTTATGTTGTTTTCAGGGAAAACTTGTTGTAAAAACTATTCAATGTAAGGGTGGCAATTTAGCCTTTAAACAGATAATTAATGTCACTGTGTAGTACTCTTGAGAGCACAGAGAATTCCCATGGCATTTCAGCACAAGTGTTAGATAGGAATTTGGAGATCCTCTGTAAGAGTACCACTTTACCTAGAGATTCACCTCTGAAATTCATGGAGAGGTTTATCGTCTCATTCATTCTTGTATTTTTTTCTTTTTTTTTTTTTCTTCAGGGCCTTTAAAGACCCCAATTGCTGCTGGGCACCCATCAATGAATCTGCTTCTGCGTAAAACCTTTGACCTTTATGCAAATGTACGTCCCTGTGTCTCAATTGAAGGGTACAAAACCCCATATACAGATGTGAACATTGTCACAATTCGAGAGAACACAGAAGGCGAATACAGTGGAATTGAGCATGTGGTATGTTGCTGAAAGTGTTGCGTTTCTGGCGGGTTTTCTGTGTTGCACGAATGATAACTTGGCCCATCTCATTGGCCTAGTACTAAGAGGTTAGGAGGTGTTTTTTAAGTTTGCTACCCATAAAAAAGTTATTTTATTGTGAAATGCATTGCTGAGACTGCCTCACTCAGAATTCTACTACTTTGTTCCAAATATTCATACTAGTGACTTGAAAAATGATCTTACACTTTTACTATCAATGCAACTACTGTCTTTCAGATTGTTGAAGGTGTTGTGCAAAGTATCAAGCTGATCACAGAAGAAGCTAGCAAGCGTATTGCAGAATTTGCTTTTGAGTATGCCAGAAATAATCAGAGAAGCCATGTTACTGCTGTGCACAAGGCAAATATCATGTATGTTGATACTTGKTTTTGAGAAGAACAACAAATAGTAACATGCATTTAATTATAAATAATTTTAAAAATCTTCCTCAAATGTATAATGTCTGTTGATGCTAGTGGGACTAAGTAAAATGGGCAATACTGACTCAGTATTCATAGGGCTGTAATAATTATGTATTAATGTTTTTATTAGTAAGTTTGTAGTAATCCTGGGACTTTCCTTGCAAAGCTCTTATTTTAAAATAGTCTTAAACTAGGAGAATGAGTTTAAAAACCGAGGATGAAAATGGTTAGTGTCTTTCACAGATTCCAAGCCACTTTGTACTGAACTGAGTCATAACACGTGTGATATTATGTGACACCACCTTTACAAACTCAGTAAGCCTTTAGTAAATGAATATGAGTAATTCTGAGAATTAATGTATGCCTGTTAAGCTACTGATAGAAAAATATTTTAGGAGGAAATATAAGAGGCATAACTTCTCTGACTGTAATATATTTAAAATATTATTTATATTTAACATAAGGCATAATTAGTCACAAGTTAAGTTTCTGCACTCTAATATTTTTATTTAATCCTCTGTTGCAGGCAGTTTTCTTTACCTTCATATTGCTTACTTACAATAACTGCAATATTCTCTTGCTCATTTAATTGCAGGAGAATGTCCGATGGGCTTTTCTTGAGAAAATGCAGGGAGGCAGCAGAAAACTGTAAAGATATTAAATTTAATGAAATGTATCTGGATACTGTGTGTCTGAATGTGAGTATTTGTGTGTTTTAATTGTGGTTATTTTTTAGTTTAAATTCTTAACCTTAATGAAAATACTTCTTTCTAGATGGTTCAGGATCCATCACAATTTGATGTGCTCGTTATGCCGAACTTGTATGGTGATATCCTCAGGTACGGAGATTTTAATTTAAACTAACCCAACATGTAAAATACTGTAACCTTCCAGACAGTTATTCAGGTTATATGCTAGCCAGATGGGTGTTGATTTTATGCATCTATATTTTAAAACTTTATAAATCGGACTCTAAATGGGAAGAAAGGATGGTACTTCAATTATTAATATATTGTTGGGAGGGTCTATATGATAAGAATGTGCTTCTTATTTAAAAAAAAAAGTTTCTGCTTAGGGAGGCTCTGAATATTGTTCAGATGGGGCAGAAGAGAAATTTCTCCCAATGTGTGAAGAATTTAATAAAATAAATTGTAATAACGCTTAGTTAGATATTGGGAAAAAACTTTACAATCTTAAGCACTAAAACAGATTGTGTAAGATGACTGTGGGGCCATGACGTTTACAGCAAGCTAGCCATACAGTTAAATGATGCTGCATAGTCCCTGAAGAATGGAATGTGTGGCCTCTTAATATCCTACCAGCTCTTGTTTATGTATTATATTTTTTCCTTATCTTTAAATTAAATTTCCTATTTGAATAACATTTATATTAGAGGTGCTCTATGTCTTGAAAGCAAAATCCATCAGCACACATTTTTCATTCTGTAAAATGTTTAGAGTGTAAATTAAATACTGCATGTAAAATTAAGTATCTTAATCTGAACTTTCAAGTGTATAACATAACATTGATTCTCCTTGCACCTCTAAGGAAAGATTGAGAAAATAGCCTGAATCAGAATTTGTTTAAAAGTTCAACGATGATTTACATCTTAGAATCCATCTCCTGTTTTTGCACAGATAATAAATGTAAAGGTAACTTATGTATAAGAAGAAATGCTTGTTGAGCTTCTCTTAAAATTGCACATTCTCTGTGATAAGGCTGTCTGTCACCTCTAGGAAAAATCAGACTCCAACTAATGCTTCTTGCTTTAAGAATTGGTAGAGGAGTCCATAAGGCCCTCACAGCAGCTGTTATGCTGTTAACTAAAAGAGATCAAATCAGAGGAGCCCCATCATCGGTGCTATTTCAGTTCACTTTACCTAGTTCAGTATAACCGATTTTAAAGTTCTCATAGAAATTCCGTAAAGAATTTCATAGTTCTAAAAATTTTCAATAAATTTGAGTCTGTTCTTGAAGAAGGGCACTTTTGTCGCTGTCTCACCCGCAGTGCTTTTTTAAAGCGTGAACATAATGCCAAAGTGGTTTCTTGGCCTGAATAGGTACAGAAGGAAATCTCTTATCTTGAAGCACTAAATATCTTAAGTGACAAATGTAGACTGTATACGTTTGTTCCCCAGACTCTATACAACTAAAGCTAATTGGTTTATTTTAGCTTAAACTTAAAATATTGTTCTGCAAGGTCATCCAAACTTTTCTGCTTGTTAATCCTTGATTAGCTGAGTTGTAGGCAATAAAACAGTATGCTAAAATATCAGAGTTTTAAGAGCCTTGTTTATCAGTGTTCAGCTTTGAGAGTACAGTACGATGACTATAGGCACAGCTGGTTTGTCCTTCCCCATGTTAATTTTGGAGGAAACCAAATGTAAATTGCCTATGTGTGATGATCTGCTAATGTCAGACTTGTGACTTACGGGCTGTTCAGCAAAGAGAGGGGGAAAGCTAGTCTAGTGTCACCTGGAACATGTTCCTTAAGCTACATGCAATAAACTTTAAAACTACTAGTAATTCATCTACCTGAGCAAAATTCTTCCACCTTTTTTAGGACTTTACATACGAAAAGTAGTTCTGTGGCCTCTTCAGAGGAAATAAGACTTCTAGATACTTACAGGGAACTGTACATTACAATTTTTGCTAGTTTTTGAGACTTCTACAGGTATTCTGTGCTTTGAGTACCTTTTGTCGTGCCCATGTCTTAATCAACTTTATTCTAGTATTTGGAATTTCCTTTTAATTTTCCTTTATTAAATTGTCTCCTGCTAGTAGTTTTACAAACTTTCAAATGTTCTGGTGGAGTACAAGTGGCTAAAAGCATCTATTCTTTCCCAATATTATTCACAGATGGTATGGGTATATAAAATAAGTTATTTTTGCAATAAAAGGAGAAACAAAAATATTTTAATACCTTGCAGAGAGGCAACTGTACATGGAAAAACTTTTGGGGTTTTCTGTTTGTTTTGTTTTGTTTTGTTTTTTTTCCCCAGTGACTTGTGTGCTGGACTGATTGGGGGTCTTGGAGTAACACCAAGTGGAAATATTGGCGCTAATGGAGTTGCAATTTTTGAATCAGTAAGTCTTCTTGTGCAAGGTATAATAGTAATAACTACTTTGTCTCAACTTGAGAATCAAACTTTTCCATGACAAAATGTGGCTGTCACTTAACTAAGTTCTCCGTAAAACTATTTTTTACTGTGAAGATGCTGAAACTGCCCAGAGAGAATAGTTAAAAGTATGTATTACACATGGGTTTTTTTGCATGTCCTTTTACTGATACTTTGTTTTCCCCTTTTTTCATAAGATAAATACCCTCTGTGAAATAGAGCTTAAGGGGCACAATTGGGAGATAGTAGGTGACCTAATTCCCCTTTTCTGATGCCTTTGAACTGAATTGTTCTGGTCTTCCCTATCTCCTTTCCACTAACTGTATCACAGTGAAGTAAGTCCTATTTTAACATGCTTGCACATGAGGACTATGTTTCAGGTTGCCTGCATACACTTGAATTGCCTAGGACATTTTAATCAGCATATTGACATCATAACGGATAGGTTCACTTTGATTTCTAGGTTCATGGAACAGCACCAGACATTGCAGGAAAAGACTTGGCAAATCCAACTGCCCTTCTGCTGAGTGCTGTAATGATGCTGCGTCACATGGGACTACACAAACATGCCACAAAAATTGAGACAGCTTGCTTTGATACAATTAAAGATGGAAAGGTAATATGAGGATGTGCAAATAAATGCAGTGAATTAAAATCATACTCTATCACAGCAAAAATTAACTTAGAACATTAACACCAGAACAGTGGATGACCTGCTGTGCTGGCCTGACGCATGAGCAGTGCCGCTATCCTTCTCAGATAGTAATTATATTATCTTAGGTGGTATTAAATCTGCCCAGCTCAGTAATAAGGACAGGCTGTAGCATTCCTTGTGTCTCAGTAATGCTCATTCTGCATTTCCACAGCTTTAACTCTAAAAGCTAGAAGTGTATGTCTGTTTCTCATGAAGGGGATCAGAGGTTTAAGTAACTCGTGGTATTTCACTTGTTAAGTTTATAAGGCATACAAAGCATATATATTTAAATCTGGATCCTGAAGTGAAGGACACTCATTTGCCTTTCATAGGCTTAACCATCCACTTCGTTCATAGCATTTCATTCCTGACTGTAATAATTCTGCTCCTATTTTTTCAGGTCAATTATTTTCTTTTTTTCCTCCTAACTGCTTGCACTCCTTTTTGGACTACAAGAGACCAGTTTTTACGCAGTATTTACATTTTCCCTTAAGATTGTATGTGATTTCCCTTTGGCGATAAGCGTCTCCAGATTCAAGACTCAAACGGGATATTCCGGGGGGGTTTATGCTCTGAAACCTGACTTGAATTTATGCTCTTAACGTTATTGGTTCACTCATCTACTTTGATGTCCACCTTTTCAAAACATAGCTGGAAAGATCCTGAAGATTGCAGTTAAAGAGGATTAATAGTTAGCCATGCTGGTTCAATTATCTTGGGCAGGAGCATAAGCAGCTGCTCTGTAATTAAAAGTAACAAGCATGCTTAAACAAAAAGCTGTCATCATTTCATAAGTGGTCTGTTTGCAGCTATCTTACTGTGTGTAGGAGCCAGTTAAAAAAAAAATAAATTTAAACTTACAAGTGAATAAAGAGGTGCTCCTGTAAAGTTCCCATTTACTGCTCTGGAAATGAAATCCTCCATCTGCAGGTCAGTAATTCTATGGAAGATAACATAGTGCAAGTTTTGTGACATGGCTACTTTTTGACTAGTTACTTACAGTGTTATGATTATATGCTCACAATGGAGAGAATCTTTTTAAATTGAAAAAAGCATAATGCAGTTAAAATGACAAGATCTAAAATAATAACCTTTATTGCCTCTCGTGCTTGCTATTTCTCCCTTTCCTCCCTTCCCCCCCAGCCATTTAATTAAGATCTGTGTGTGTGTCATGTAAGGGGAAAAATAATGATTTTAAATTATCTCCAAGACTGCTTTAATCTAGCTAGGTTGGACAAGGAATGTTGTCCAATTTTTATTTGATTTTACTATCTTCATGCTGCCAGACAGGAGTTGCACTTGATGAGAAAGTTTCTTTTAACTCTGCATTTTTCCATCTCTTAACTAAACTAAGCAAACTTAAAGAACTGTTAACATGCAGCATTAAGAGCTATGTGTGCTTTTTCTGTGTGGGTTTCCTTTAAAAAAAACCAAAACCCCCAAACCTTACTGAATGACTCTCAATTTAGTTGCCTTTGCGCTGAGCCTTCATACATGAATTTTACTTCCAAAGAACAAACTTCTTACTGAAAACGTAAATACTTAACAATCCATTACACTATTATGTGGCCAAGGGACTTTGGAGAGCTTTGGCCAAGCGCACTTTCTTCCTGTACTTAAGATAAAATCATGCTGAAATCTGATAACATGACGCTTGATGGCCATACTCGGGTTTTCTCTGGCTGCTTCACTCTGCATAGTCCTTATTGATGAAGGCTATATGGCATGCAGAAAATCTCAAACTTGATGTATTCCTTCCCACCCCTATTTAGTATCCATACACAACATATAGAACTGTTTAGGGACAAGACTAGCCCCATAAAACATTTTAATGTAATAATAGTAATACTATTTTTTCTTTCTTTTAGGTCTTGACGAAAGACTTGGGAGGTAGCGCCAAGTGTTCAGAATTCACAGAGGAGATCTGCCGCAGAGTACGGGACACAGACTAAACTCTTCTCATAGTACTTGTAATAACTCTGAAAGGACGCATCACACAAAGTACATTATGTGTAACCTGATATCCATATAGTTTGCTTGTCTCTTTAAGAGCAAACTTTTTAGTTAGGGCCTCTCCATTAATAAATTTAGTCCGAACGGCTACAAATGATGCTTGTGCCTGCTTTCAGTGGACTTTTCTAAGTGCTTTGTCTTATTTATTTTTTTCTATCTGGTGAACATTTTTATGTAAGTGAATTTTTATTGCCACTGTAACTGTCTACCATTTTCCATTTCATCTGGAGGTTTTTACTTTCCACAAAGAAAAATTATGCAAATAAACCAGTAACAAAATTAGTGAAATGCAAAAGCACCTTAATGGTTAAAACCTACTTTATTGATCTTACTGAAATTTAAAAGATAGGTTTTCAGCCTAACAGTAGCACAAGATGACCTTCATAAACAGAAACGGGTATAAAATAACTTAAAATAGCAATTTCATGTTAAAAGCAATGAAAAAAACACTTTAGATACTCTGGTCATTGATGAAATATAGCCTTGCCCTCCAAGGGCATGAATAAAGAAAAACAAAATTCTGGAGATGTAATCTATTTGTGTATTTTAAAAAAACCACAACCATTAACCAGCAAGGGGTGAGAATCAATGTTGAAGTAAAATTATTTTTCAAAATCTATATACCAAAATAATTCTTACAACTTTTCCTTTCTGAAGACACTTTACAACAGAGTTCTAATGAGAGTAAATTATACAAAATTACTTCTGCCATATATCGTGAGAGGAAAGTATTAACTTTGCAAATTTATACTAAATATTTCATGAGTTCTGCTAGAATGCTTTTTGTGTTGTACTTTTATGCATAGTCTGTTCAGTGTGTCTTGCTGTATTGACTAGTAATTTTATTCTAGAAACTCCGAATGTAAGGGACTAGTCCTAAATGGATTAAGACAGATCAAAGGTTTGGCTCTGGTGCCTATGTTCCAGAAATACATTTCATCCCTATTCAAGGGGATCTGAGACTATTTCTTCCCTGCTTACTAAGCTTAATGGGTGCAAAAGCAACTCTTTTCCCTCCCTTATGAGTCATTCTGATCTGTGTGTCTTAAGGTATGCTTCCATTAGTACACCCTACAAGAAAATGTGTGTTTTAAAACTCATGACTATAGCACAGGATTATCCCTACTGCCAGAACCAGGCTTCTTAAAGCTTAATTCTATTAATAGATATTACTCCACTTAGTTACTTTTTATTAAGACTGTTTAGGCTGGTTGTTTCAGAAGTAAAATCAATTTCGAGTAACTTCTAGTGTCACTCTATGAAGTAAGCATCCCAGGTTTTTTTATACAGTCTAACAGCATGTTGGAGGAGGGACAGTGAGCTTTATTCTTATGCACTCTGCTTTTGGTGACTAGGGCAACATTTCTTTCTGTGTTTTACAAGCTGCTGCTCCTTGTTTCCTTTAGATTAATATTGTTAAAGAACTTCTGAATTACCATTACGCACAAAATGGGGAAAAATAAACTTTTCAAAGTCCTATTGCTTGTTTTGTTTTTATAATCCTAGGCTGCTATCTTGTCTTATGTGTTGAGCTGACTGTTGGTACTTGCAACAAATCTTAAGTCTGTAAGATGTGTAAGACTGGCAATGGAACTTTCATGGAAACAATACCCTATTCTGTATGATTTTTTTGATCAAGAACAGTGGCTGTAGCCTGCCTGCTTGCGTTAGCTATTATAACACTCTGCCAAAGATCACTTACTAACAGCAAACCCTTTAGACAACTTTCCGTCAAGTATGTCCTTCACATAATATGATTTTTTTTTTAATAAGGGGAAGAAGAAATGCAGTTCACATTTGTCAGAATTAGTACAATGTGAATATTGAAACATGCACGTAGTGTTGCAACACACTGACAAACATTGCTTCTAAACACTTTTTTTTTAAGCAAGAGAGTGCTGTAAACAATTTTTAAGAAGTTTCTGTTCTACATAGCACATTAATGTGAGAGCTCCTGTATTTGCTGCTTTGTGTCGTCCAATCTTAGGGAGCTATTCCCCCAAATTTTTTGATTATTCATTTTTAGGAGAAATAGTAATGCTTATTTCAACATGAATTTAAGAAATTATAAGCTGCTACTTTCACAAAAGTCTGAATTCTAGCCACTGTGAAAATGGAAGAGGAGTGTCTGAAGATTTGGAAATGTTGTGTTAGTGAACAAAAATAAACTCAGCTCTGGGAGGGAAAAAACACAGCCCTTTTGATTTTTTTTTTTTTAGTAATTATCTTTACCATTGGAGTGTTATAAGTTCCACTAAGCAGTACTGCTAACTACTGATCTACCAAAAAGTATCATGGGAAAAAGAAATTATAACGGAAGATCACTGTATAAAAAAATTTTCCTACTGTTTCTGTCTAGCAGAATTAATCAGTTATACCCGCTTTATACAACGCAAGAGGATGTTTTTAATCTTAATCATTTAGGGCATACAGTAAAAACAGTATTAGAAAACAGACACTGTAGATGCTTCTGTAAAAAAGAGGACAAACTATCCGGAACAACTAAATTGACACAGCAGTTTTCTAGTGGTTCAGTTCAATACACTACAAAACCAAACAAGCATAATCTTCATTAATGCTTTTGATGAGGAAATACTTTCTTTAGCTCACAGATCTTCTTAATGCTTGGATGAAAGACTTCTTATTCTTCATAGAAGGAGTCTATTTCATTTCTGTATTTCTCAAGCACGGTGAGCCGTTTTAACTTCATTGTCGGACCTTAAAAGAGGGAGTTAGTCACAATAGCAGAAATAGGAACAAAAATTCCTACTCAGTTTGAGCTTTGGTTCCTATGATTTTCTATTGAAGAGCCTGTTTGGAAGAACATCTCCCGCTCTGTACGTGTAGATACCTGCTAAAAGTGAGACGCAAGCGTGGCATGTAAGGTTGCCTCCACATAAGCACGAGGACTTCAAAGGGAGCTGCAGATAAGAGGGTGATGACTGACTACTACTACTTTTTTCATTAAAAATAATTAAAAGGATGATGGTATTGAAAACTTTTAAACAATTCCCAGTTTATTCAAAGAGCCTGGTAATGCACTTGGGGCTCTGTTGTCAGGCTTTCACTGTCTTGCTTCTCCTTTTTTAAACGAGAAATTTTCAGTATTATTAGTGTAAGTTATTATATTAATACTGTAATGCAGAAGGAGTTAACCAGAATTGATTGTTTAATTGCCCAAAGCAATCTGAGATTTAACTATAGAGCTGTACTTGTAAATGAGCACAGATTGATACATATGTACACAGCAAAAACTCCACAATTTTTTTGTATTCTTTAACACATACTGCGTAACAAGTTTTTTCCTTTCCCTCTAATGGCTGTACCCAGAATTTGGTATACAAAACTGTATTTGAATACTCTTAGATCAGCAGCCTCTTTACTGGGTGTATACCTCAATACAGATCAGATCAGTAAATCTTACCTAGTTCTCCCCCAGAAATGGAAAAATCTCTTGGCAGGACTATCCATTTTTGAATGCAATGAACCCTATTAGTAGCGTTCATGTTGACTTTGTTGATTCCCTCCTGAATGGCCTGGTAGATTGCCTGGTCTCTTGTAGCTACAATCTCTGATACTTTAGTGGCCTTACTACCAGTCTTCTGGCAGAAGTCTCTAGCTTCTTCAGTGAGAACGTCAGTGGGATCAGATGTATCTGGGTCCAGTACGCTCTAAAATATCAAATTAAGTGAATCATCAAATGCTCGCTCTTACAAGGCATTAAATGTTTCTCTGATCAGGTCCTCCCCGACTAGTAAGAATCAAGAAGGCTCAGCGTCAACACCCAAACATTAAAAAGCAGAAACACCAACAGATGATAGCGCTTTTCTTTCCACTTGGCTACCAAATGCAAATATTTTTGGCTTACATGCGGGTGACATGAACAGACTTAAAACGCATCAATGAATCAGGCAATAAAGTCCATCTATAGACCTTGAATTTCTACCGTATTTTCTAAATTACTCCATTGTTACAGGGGAACATTTAGCTCATCACTAAATTGAATTACGGTGGTGTAATGTAAAARGCTTGAGATAGAAGCATTCTTTGAAGTTAGACTTCTTAAATGAGTATTTCTATTGTACCTGTAGATAAGGAGTATCAGTCATAGAGATAAACAACTTGAGAAAAACTAAAGGGTCATTCACTATGTACGTACACAGACCATGAAGTGCAAATGTTTTAGAAAAAAGTGATCTCCTAATTGAAGCATATATCACAGCAAAGCTATTAATTATTTTGTTCTACAGTCATCCTTCTTGTGCTATATGAACAGAACAAATTGTAGAGAAATGTTTCTGTTGGAAAGTCTGCTTCTGTTGGAAAGTTTCTATTAGAAACTGGTTTTGACCGTAACAGAAACATTTGTTCTCTTTGCTCATCTGTAAGAATAAAAGCTATTATTGTGCTCTGTTACAGAGACTTCTTATTCTTTCAACATTTCTTAATGAAAAATTTGCATTTAAGTAGAAAAAAAATAGGTCTTATTATATGTATAGGAGAAACAGCACTAAACACGTAGATATTTAGCAGGTTGTCTCATCATAAGAAGTTTAGACCATCAAGATTTGGTCTGTAGTTGCTATATTTCCCCCCCGCCCCCAACGTCCTCCTATCTAATTTTGCGTCTTTTTACAAGTTCAAACAGTTAAAAATTCTTCTGGTTTGGTTAGGTGYAGGTGTATAATTTCACTGAAATCAATATTAAAACTGGTATACCTTTAGGGTCAGCAACATTGACAAAAACTTCTTTTTATCTCCAATCACCATAGCATTACTAACAATTGGGAGTTCTTTTTTAACAGCATCTTCAATTGGAATTGGAGGCACGTTTTCACCTCCAGCTGTAATAATCAAATCTAGGCAGAAAAGAAAGGCTATTAGTTGAATTCAAATAAATTCCGAAGATCAGGTTAATGTCTGGATTGACCCACTTTTCTTATTCTAACAAAGAATAAGAGAGGTTTTTTTCAAAGATAATGTTTTCAAAAGAGAACAGAGCCTATTAATTAACTATCTTCAAAATAAAAATGTTAATATTTTTCAAATATGTGCTCAAGTTCTCAGCTCTCCCTCAGTATAACATATTTGCTCCAGATAATTTTCACATAATCCAGAAACAGGTTAGTTATTCTCAAGGCACTGCTGCACCATCTGGAACTTTTCTGTGAGTAATCATCTCTTCCAAATAAGCACAGGATTTACTCTATTTTACTGTTGCTATCTCAACAAAAAGCAAGTTCACTGTTAACACCATGACTAAAACTAATTCTTAAAGCCACCAAGAGGGGTCAGACAAAAACAAGTTACTACTGCAGGAAGGCTCCATAAAAGCAACATGGAAAGRAGGGAGAGAGGAGTACGAGGAGGGAGAAGGCAAGACCTGAAGAGAAGTCCTCTGCAGTGGAAGTAGTGATTCCTGCCCTACTTTTGACATGAGGGGAATATAATGACAGACTGGAATCTTAGTACTTTTTTAAGGTTTGTAAACAATGGTAGCGAGACCTTATTCTACTGATAAAGAAATGTGCATTTTTATTTAAATGCATTCATTCTGAAGTATAATACATATATTCATTGGCATTATTACAAATTTGAGTATTATTAAGTAAATTCCAGCTCTTTGCTTTCATTACGCTGGTGACTTCTCACTGTCCTCAAATAATAGTCTTTGCAGCATTTCAGAACATGCTTCAACAAATAATGCAGACAAATGGTATACCCGTCCTTTCTGTAATAATGCAGCTGATTGTATGTATTAAGGATCGGGTTTGGTACCTGATTCCCTGTCAGCGATAACGATAAACTTAAAGAATTTAGATGCAATCAAGGGAATATAGCACCCTTTCAGCATTCACAGGTTTGGGCCCTACCATCTCTACCGCTCCATACGAACTATGACGAGACTTCCAGTCTATACTCAACCTTCTGGTATGGAATAGGCATTGATCTCGTAACTATAACAGTTATTTCTCTCCCTAGGCAATACACTTGCACACATTTGAGGAAGCACAAGTAATCATCATAGAATGAGAGACTTCTGTCAAGGCACAGATACATACCAAAGTTAGTTGTGTATCCAAACTTGTCTAGGTCTATTTTTATCTTTCATTCCCCCTTCCTTTTGCCATAGTCCTGGTTTTGTCTTAGATCCCCTACCAATCTCTCTGGTACTTAGTTTTTTCTTGAGATGTCAGCTTTTTCCCAGCTGTTCTAGACGACTGTAATAATTGTAACAACTTTTCCCACACCTCTACAAATACTCCCCTTGTATGGACTTCTCTAGCTACATCTTTGTGCTTTGCAGCTAACGAGTCCTAAAACTCGTAAGACCCACAGAACCAAAGGAAGAAGTCCGGTTTCAGTCACTAGAAGAAAAGCTTCTTCATTACCTTCTATTAGATTTTACCTTATTTGGACTTGGATTTAAAACTGTAAATGAAACTGGACAGACAGTTATTTTATCCCAGATGGTGCACCTGTCCTGTGATTTAGAGTAATTGTTATTAGTTCAGCAATCAAGGAAGATGTAAGTGAAACACAAATGTTACGACAGAATGAGACTAGGAGTTGCTAACTGCTATGCTAAAGGAAAATGAATCAGACAAGAAAGCAAGTTAAAAATCAAGATAGCTGCATTTGGTGCAGGCTATTAATAGTATATACCCAAGTCCTGATTCATAAGAGGACACTATGTCACCCTATGACAAATTCACTCATCCGTGTTATCTCCCTAGTGATTCATCATATATTCTAAGATGATAGTTACTCAATTTTTAAACCACCTTCAGTTACATCTCAACTGTGACCAATCCCACTCTCTGAATATGTATCGTGAAAAAAAGCTTCCAAGTAAGCAAGTGACCAGTCTTACTCATGTGAGACTTCAAGCTACGTACTGTAATACCACCTAGGTATACTGCTTTAGCTTTAACTTTCCCTTCTGCTCTCAAGCTTCAATACTAGTGTCTGCAAACACATCACCTAAGGCATCAGAGGAACCTCGCTCTGACCTACAGCAACAACTTTTATGTAAGAGGGTTGTCTCTCGTCACAGTCTAAACACTCTAATGTGCAATTAAGACAATTTAGCAAGATCCAAAGGGAGACTGGACAGCTTACTGGATCACTAGAATCAAAGACGACGCATTAAACCTGCACTATTATTTTATAATATTAATTGTAATTAATACTGAATAAAGGTCTGGGAGATAAAAAGCCTCATTGTAGGAATTGAATCATGTCCACCTATTACAGACTAGAGGGAAACCCTTCCTGAAGAGGGCACACCATGGTTTCCTCATAGGAAAGTTTATTTTACCTTCTTATTACGTCAAAGCTGCTGGCATTAGAGGAAAGACACTTAATTAGATGGGCCACATCTGACATGTGACTGAACAGTGCTGAACAGTTACCATAAACATGGAGCAAGATTTTGTTTATTACCTTTAATTCTTCCAGTGACATAGAGAAAGCCGTCCTCGTCCAGTTTTCCCAAATCTCCAGAATGCAGCCACCCATCCTCATCAAAGGCTTCTTTTGTTTTGTCTTCCATATTTAAATAACCCATGAAAACAGTCCTTCCCCAGAAACAGATTTCTCCGTTGCCTTCTGTATCTTCGTCCACCAATTTCACCCTGCAGCCAGGTACTGGTTTACCACAGCTATCAGAGAAGAGCAGAAACCACAAGGAGCACAGAAATACTAAACATAATACTGGTAAGACACCTAGCACACCAAATCCCTGAACCTATCAAAATATTAGTGACTGTAGATAACACCCTGCTGTAACTGTTTAAAAGCTATAGAATATTAATTCACTAGGGCAGATATGTTAGGGTATCTAAGCACTTTTCGGCTATTTTGCCCTGTGCTTCCTGTTTTTTTCCCCTCTGTATCTTCAGGTGTAAAAACACTTTTATATTTGAGGTCTTGCATTTGAAAGCTATCCTACTGTGGGCCAGGGCTAGGATATACGTCAGATTTAGGAACTGTGTTCTGCATATAATGCTGCAGATCACTCAGTACCCTTGGTGTGGCATGCTATGGAGGCAATGAGCTCAGCTTCTGACCTGGAAGTTATTTGGCCTCCCAGAGTCACAACAGAGTGGCAATACATTGAGAGAAAATAAAATAACCAATAAGATCTTTGTTGAACTTAGTAAATACTCTTCTCATAGATATAATGAAACATACCTAATAATAATAATAATAATAATAATAATAAATTATTATTATTAATAATAAAGTTACTGTAAAGTTACCTGTGCTGCCTGTAAATATAGGGCCCAGAGAGGCAATGTGGGCCTGTGGTCTCACTCATCCCATAGGCCTCATACAGGGTGATGTTCAGACCCAAGAAGAAATACAGCGTTTCCGTATTGAGAGGAGCAGCACCAGAAAAGTGCTTCTGACAGGAAGAAAAACCCAGTGCATTGCGTATTTTTGCAAGCACTAAGTAGTCTGCTAACCTTGTCCAGAACTGCTTTAAATCACTGCTGAGTACAAAACACACAAGTTAAGGAGACAGTAAGTCAGAGCAACCTATGAAATTTCCAAAACAAATTAAGATACAAATTTTGTTTAGAGATATATTTGCCATTTGGTTTTGGGTGTTGACAGAAGTTACATCAGTAAGAACAGGTTACGTATTTGTCCTTTTTTCATTTATTCAGTGTCTTTCATTGCTAGTGAACTCTTGAGATGTCTGAATACTGAAAATACATAAAGAATCTATAAAAACACATTGTATTAAACAAAGCTTTTGTATTCCCAATTCTTTATCAGTTAAATGTGCCTCTAAGAACCTATACCACTAAAATCTGAAATTTGCAGGACCTATCTGAGAAGCTGAATGATCAGACAAGCAAAGCAGTATCACTGCACGATCTTTTGGAATACCATTTTCTGTAAGCAATTTCACACTTCATTGTGTCACGCTTTAAAGAACTTTGGAACAGGAAAGAATTGTGAATTAAGTTAATATTTGAATTTATACAACATTCTTTATCTGGGAAATCTTATGGAGAAAAACATCAATGTTATTCAGAACAGATGTAATGTACCTAGAGCTCAGAGAATTCACGGGGGGTTGTCCCTGAGTTTCTGTGTGGAGATGAGATGTTCTTACTCACATGGTGCATACCCCAAACTGTCATGAGCCAGTCTGTCTGGGCTGTCCCCCAAAATTTCCCCCCTCTCATACACCTACCTCCAAATTCATGCCCTTTCCTCACACGAGTAACTAGCACTTGCACAGGCACATGGTGCACTGCATCAGGGAACCCTCCCAGCTGAAAACTAACCTGTTCAATTCACAGAAGACAGAGTTGGGGGACATGTCAGTGGGAGTATGTTCTCAGGGAGGATGGAGGGACACTTTCAGCAGTCACCTGTGTTTAAGATCAGCCTACTGTAATTGATAACTACACCCTCCCTCTTGCATTATACTTGCCGCATTGCCAGGCCAAATTTTACCCGTTTACACTTAGACCTTCACTGATGCTTCATAGTTTATTACAAGCAGATAGCTACTTTCAGGTTGACGGAAACCTCACTCATTATAATACATACCTGCTTGAGCAGTTTAGGTTTCTCTCTAAGCTAAGTGACATAGCCCATGACAGGATTTTCTTCTTCATAAATCCTGACTGAGCAGAAGCATCCTTTAATTTCTCCATGATTTTCTCCCATACTCGAGGAACTCCCATGTGAGATGTTGGCTGCACTTCTTTTAGCGTGTTGATCAAGCTGCCCTGTTAARATAATTAAATCATTCCAAAGAATTGCAAAAGGTCCACAGCAGTGACAAAGAGGTGTGGTGATGCAGTCTGCATCTTGCAATGCTAACATGTAGAACATCGCTAAACGTGTAGGATATAAAGAAGGACTGCTGAACCTACTTCAGTCARACATACACACTAACATGCGCCAGCTCTGACACATCAGGGGAAGTATGTATACAAGAAGGAAAACGGACTGGTGGTTTAGTTCCTTCTGCCTCCCTTTCCTCCAAAAATTGCTTATACTGCTTTTGCTTTAGATGCATATTCTTCTGYCTTAATAGAGGCTCATGGATCTGGATTATACATTTTAACTGGAGTCTAGAGCACTGGATCACAAGTCTAATGGATTGTATTTTTCCRTAATTCTTACAATAATGGACTCTCAATCTTTGTCTTCTGCAGCTCTTCAAAGATTACATTCTCTCCTTGGGATGCTTTGTAAGAGRAAGAAATGCAAGCTTAACTAGGTGCAATGCAAGACAGATACCTTCAGAGCATCTGGCTCAGCAAAGTAAACTTGCTCTCCCCATTTGATTCCAGTCCACAGGTCATATATCTGCGCAGCTATGTGGCTGAGTGGGAGATAACTGACTATAGACTCCTGCTGGACCTCTGCAGGTTGCATATCTCCTGCTCTGCTGCTATGTGCTGATGTCCAAGTTATCTGTTTAAATAAATAATAAAACACATTAGGTATGGTGGTGGTTTTTCTTTCCTTTTAACACAAAGTAAGGATCCTCACGCTATGCTAATGTAACTATGAAGAATCTGTGCTCACAGAAATCGCTGAAGACATTGCAATCTTTGACAAGACACCAGACTGTCAATCCCCTGGGGGACATTCGGTCAAAAGCAAGATGAACTTAGCAGCAACATAGACTTGCAGATAACATAACTAAATGCAGTCTTCCTGCTGCCTGAACACTACTAACTCCCCATGCCCTAGTGACACACTGAGCAGGGCAGCCATGGGCTGGATAGACAAGGAGTAAACTGATCTGCCCTTTCTTTTGCAACTCTCTGCTGTGCATACTATCTGTCATGCCGGCACTTTTCACCAGCACTATGTCTCTCTGTTTACCTGAAAAAGAACAATAAATACTCAGTGATCAGTAAGCTCACAGGACAGTTTAGTATCAACAACGAGCTCATTGTCTTGTATTGATCACCTGGCTAAGCACTAATGAGGAAGACRGCAGCTGTATACTGCTCCTCTGGAGGTCTCTGGGATATTCACCACGGTGGTTCACAAGTGACACTCACACCCACACACCCCCCGCCATGAGCAGCACTGCATGTGTGAATATTTTTGAAGATGTGCTGCTTGACTTGTTAGTGAAACTGAATGTTTTCCCCACTTCTTCCTAATTCTCATTTTATCTCAGAAAATGCAGTTCAAGGATGCTAAATATACATATCTTCATTATCAGAACATAAGCATATGGAAGACGCACAAATATATGTGACGGTATGGGGCTGGGGGGGGGGAAGATATATGCGCAGAGCAAAAATACCCCACCACAAAACAAAACAAGAAACAGCTCTTTCTCACAGGAGTCTGTAATCTAAAATGGGTAGGGCAGGACACAGAAATAACATTATTCAAGATGGCAGGGAAGAGATACAATCATATGCAATACCTGTTATCTCAGCATGCTCCTGCCAGCTCCTTTTCTTTGTACGAAATTAGAAGGTACAAGTGTACATTTGGTCTAAAGAAATACAGATTCTCAAGATTTTTAAGGAGGAGCATCATGTCAGGCCAGGCCACTCCAAGTTTAGATGGCAGCATCGGACAAGTGGCTGTGGGACACTTACACAGTAGGCAGAATGGGATGTCTCTGAGACGTGGCTATATTGACTGCTCACCCTCCTTATCCTCCAAGCCTCACAGCACGCAGGCACACTCACAGCAGATCTGTGTGGCTGCATATATGACTGACTCAGCATTGGTTTTGCACATGGACAGTGGCAAACATCTTTTGACTAAAGAAGGCAGCAGCACAGTTACAGGCAAGGCATGTTTTCCACCGTTCATCAACATAAAAATAGTCTGTTTGTGATCAGCAGCCAGGAATAGTTTGGCAGCTAACATGGAAATGACACCAGACTCCTTTGAGATGGAAGAGCATAGGATCCGCAATGTCAGAKCACTCTTTTTGTCTACCAAGTTCACCATGTTCTGCTTCCAGATACTACTGTCCTGGTTCCCTATATTTGGGTGAACTGCTCCTCACAGTGTGCATGTCTGCGATAGTTTCTGCATTACTTGAAGAGACCACAACTTAGACCAGCCCTTTCACAGATTGTCTATGTGTTCAGAAAGGCTCCCTACCACTTTCCACTCCCGCTCAGCCACCTTAAAAAAATTAAATATATAAAAACCCAAAMCAACTGCAGTCCAGATCTTTTCCAGCAGACCTCTGAGCAAAGTCTTTTTTGCAAACGACTTTGCTTCTCTCTATCACTGGAAATTTTTCTGTTCTCAACAATGCAGGTAGGGCTATTGTAAGTACCAGGACTATGCACTAGAGTGTATTATCCTCCAGTGACAGATGTAGAAACCCGGGTCTAGGAACATAATAATGCCAAAGTAAAAAAAACACACATCCATCCCCGATTTTAACAAAATTTGCAAAAGCAGTYTATCGAGCTGTTTTGATAGTGGCTGGCTGATGTATACGACTTGCTCGTTTTAAGATGACTTGTGACATCACCTGAGAGACTTTATGTCAATCTGTAAATTATATTTATGAAAATATGCATTATATCTCACAAGAAAACCAGTGAATAAAAAACTGATATTCATAACAAACTGTTCAACCTTGTGAAGTGCTAGTTTGAATGGATTTTCATTCTTTACCATGCTTATACTTTACCAGAAACAGCTGACTGCATTTTGAATATCTCTTTGTGGTACACTATCCATGTTGCAAAAGCAAGAGGATTTCAAGGCGCTAGTATGGACCAGTCATTTCAAAACACAGGAGTAAATATCCTCATACTTTGCTATTTTTATGCTAAAGGAAGAGCCTAAAGTACATACATTGTCATGACTCAGCATGGCTCCTTTTGGCTTCCCAGTTGTTCCGGATGTGTATATTAGTACACAGCATTGATTTGGCTTTTGGGAGTTAATAATATCATCCAAAATAGTATCAGATATGTCATCTCCCAGCTCCAGAAACTCTTCCATCTGGAACATATAACAGAAAATACAGGATATCAAATGGCTTCTTACAAGTGGGAAAGATGCAGTACCTTACCAGTCTCAAAAATGGCAGAAAACTTCAGTGCCTTGCTCTGAACATGCTTCCAAGGCAAGTTTCACCAGGTCTTGCCTATGTAAGTAGTATGATAAGACTAACTTAGAACTTCATGTGTGAATTGCAAATAGATTATCTAATATTGTGCTGCCATGAGTCTTTTCAGTGTCTAAGAAGGGAATGGTAATACTATTCGTCCTCCAAGATGGATACTATGGACAAGTCATAGAGGCTCAAATGTTTTTTACTATCTCACACTGTTAGGATGATTTTGAGTCTCATTTAAAGGAATCTGAATGTACTGTTTTTAAGTAAGAGTATACTTCTGACATTCCATCTAGAATTCCTTCTCCTCTCTATATATACAAATATAAATATAAAGCAATTGGATGAAAGCTTCTTTGCAAAAGCATCACCATCTAGATGTATGCATGCTTGCCCAAATTATCTGCTATTTTATAGCAAACAGAGCATATGATGCTGGTCACAACTTCCATTCAAATTTGGCTCAATCTAGAATGAGCTAAACCTTTTATGATGCTGGACTTTTGTGCCACACAAATTGGCCCAGAAGAATGCTGAACCTGATCCTCTATGTTATATTGGTTGCTCCCAGATACTTCTATTGCATGCACCTGATATGCTGCTAAGTGTACCATTGATTTCAATGCTAACTGAAAACCAGGGTATAACAACATTTTTTGAGGAAGTCAATAAACAAACTGACAGTTTCCCATTGGAATCAGATGATTCATACTGTGCTACAGAACTGTGTTATTCAAATGGAAGACGCAGCACCCCCATTCTTCRATGGTTTCTTGGAGATATATCTATGACCACATAGCAGTAAAGGGATGATGTGAAGGACAGCAGAGGTAAAAAAGGAGAGTCTGTGCTTGAGGGGGAGTTCACTGTTTCCTTCRGACCTCTGCCATTGCCAGCGTGCTACTAAGATTACAATAGTTAGCCTCTGTGACACCTAGACTTCCTTTTCTTGGGTGGCAAGGCTGTCCTAAGGATTCTTCTAATTACCAGCCATCGGTTTTATACTTTCTTCGAACAAACTGTATCTCTGAAAAGAAAGGCAGTACAATGCACAGCTCTGTAGCAAGTAGAGGATTTGTCACATCCTATCCCTTCCCACAGAATGTGGCTGCATCAATTTCCCTAGCTCCYGGAAAGTCTGGAGGTGTCAGGGATGTAATTGTTTCTATGTGACTTAGCAGTTGTTCCTGTTTTCCTGACCTTACTGTCTTCTCATACTAGAATGCGTTAATCGCTGTGAATCTGTTGCCTAGGCTCTGTTTACTGAACAGACAGTGTTCCCATTCCACAGAGTGTGAAAGGTACAAACAAACAGCCACACATGCTACTGACTTTGCGTTGCCTTCTGGAAACACGCACTGATCCATGAATTAGGGCTCTGCCCTTACTGCAGCAATTGCTCATTACACATTAGCTGTCAACTTGCAACACAAATCCCTTTTATCAAATGCCATGTGGTTCCAGTGGTTTGCTTTACATCAAACCTAATAAACAACCATTTCTGCCTTTGGTGATTTGATCTCTTTATTTTTTCCTTTAGACGACATAAACTATGACAACTGTCAGATACCCTCACAGCTACCCTTCTCCATTGAGAAAATGTGTCCAACATGACACCTGAACAGGGGTGTTTTCAAATACACCAATTCTCAGGCATTTAGGCTTCAGCAACTGAATGTTGCTCCAGAATTAATTGCTAGCACTTATTCCTTTTACTAAGAAATATAAATACTAAGATAATCTTTGCATTAATTTTCTTATTGTACTGAGATGCAAGGCATACTCTATACCAGTATGTACAGTATTGTAACAGCAACTGTTATTAACAGTTATATGCTATTCAACATAGCAAAAGACGCCATGATTAAAACAAGTGCAGAAGATTTTTTCTTGTTTACCTAGTAACCTCTCAGATTATCAAAATTGCAAATATTTTAAAATATTTCTACACTGTTCACTCTTCTTTAATRTCTTTTTTCCCCAGTTGAAGTTTTTCAGTCCAGAATCCGATAATCTRTAGTCCACTTAAAATGCTGATTTTTGTATTCTTACTACTTAACTATTTTCAATTATATTTTCAAAATATATTGAATAACATGTTTACAAAACATGTTCTGCTTAAAGTCCTCATATTTCTTAAATTAAAGGCTGGACTTCTACTACTCAGAAATTTCTGAGCCTGGCTTTGTCCCTTTTTCTGCTTTATTTTTACYATGTGATAGATTCTACATATACTCAGAAAATGTGCTCCTCTGTGTAGTCCGTAGCTATTTCGCTTCACTTGTTGCCTATCACCAGAAATATCTTGAGCAAACAAAATGCAACTATCACCTGTAAAAGTACAAGCATTTTCATGTTCTTGGATCCAGTGTAACTAACCACAATTCAGTTTGCACTAGCATCAGGGGACAACTTTTATTTTTAACAGTTTGAGAGTACACATTCCCACCTGAAGCCTATAGGTGTTTTGCTAATCCAGYCAAGTAAAAAGCCAGGAAGACACAAGACAGACAGTTAAGCAAGGTAGCTCTAATTTTAAATGTCAAATATCAAACATGAAGTTACAGGTAAATTAAAAAGAAATGAATGTTTTTGCTGGAACACAGCAATGCATTTTAAGTGGTAGACATTCCACAGATTAAACACAGTAGAAATTCATCAAATAAATAATACCCCGTGAATTATAATTCTGTTCTAGCATTCACATACCGTATACAAATTTGGATGTCTCTCTGGAACGGAGTCCTTATATAGCACAACAGCTTTCAAATGTGGCAAGYGATTCCAGATCTGTTGGATTTTTTAAAACAAATTTATTATTTATTATTCATATCTTGTGTGGGGTTTTTTTCCACTAAAATACTAAAACTGTAATGGCTTGACAGTCACAAGAAACTTCCTGTTTCCCTCCACCCTCAAATACTCTCCCCTAACCTCACAACCAACTAGCTCAACAAGAGGGGAAGGGGGGGAAAAAAAAAAAGAAAAGAAAGAGGAAAAAAAAAAGGAGTGGAAAAAAGAAGATGCTACACAGTCTGCTCTAGGAAATCTGTTTTCAGTCAAAAGGTTTTTAAAAATTACACCAGAAATGGCTCCTCAGCATTCTTTCTCATAACGCACCAAAGGGCACATCAAGGAACAGTCTAGGTCAAGCTAGAAGCTGACCCTAGCTGCTGTGCTTACCCATATAGAGGAAGTCCCTCAGCAAAAACTGTTGTTAAACTGCTAAAAAACCATTCTACCTTCTTAAAGAAAAAAAGGAAAGGAAGCCATATGCACATTTTAAGGATAAATAAAAATATAAAGCTGCAGGCTTACAGGCAGACAGCAATGGYTGCTGCTTTCAGTAGCTCTTTCTCTGCATTGCATGGCCTGCAGAGAGCACTAATTTGACTGAACTTTGTGGGACCCAGTGCCTCATAGAWGCCTTTGAATTAATCACATTCTGAACTGACTTGATCAATCTGCACTAATACAAAAGCAGTGGCTTGACGGTAGCTATTATGTATATATTATTAGAAGGATAACAATTGAAATGTTATGTGATTATTTCAGTCTTGGGTTCTTCCAGAAAAAAAAAAGTTTCAAAACCCTCTCAGCTGGATAAAGCAGTGCTGGCCAGAGCTGTCTCTTCTTTTACTAGATAGAAATGTATATGAACCAAATCCCTCAAGTTCTTCAATTTATATTCTTCTCTTCAAATTCATGACAGCATAGTCTAGTATTTAGTCCATGACACTGCAAGGMTTGTCTGACTGTATGTTTTTCCAGAATACTTATAAAAATCTCTCTTCCTCCAAATCGCATATAAAACAAAACTACAAAATACAAAGCAATTAATGTATAACTTWTATGAAATACATTTGGAAAAAATCCACAGATCTTTTCTCTCTGGCAGGTACATGTTTTTGGCAGAAAACTCCATCATGCAGGGCTCCCCTGCTTCAGCAAACAGTGCTATTTGGTGCAAGTTTGATGACTCTCTGCCAGCCACAGGCACCCCCCAACATCCTACTGACAGACAAGCCCTTCCCAGGGAGCTGCCCTGCATTCCTCCCTCAAGTCATGCAACAGGGATCTTTCCGTCAAGTTGGTCTTTCAATCTCGCACCCTTGCAGAAACCCATTCAAAGAGTTTTGTYAAAATTGTGACTGTTCAGTTAAAGAGTCTCCTCCTTTCTCACTGAAGTCTGTCTCATGTCAACCATCGTGCTACCAMAGTGCAGTAAACTCAACAGCCTTAATGGTTAATATTACAAGCAGGAAAAGATGACATTTTGGAAAGAGGGAATTCTGAACACTAACATCCTTAATATTTAAATGGAAGGCCTTTACAAACTTGCATCATCCTAATCTCTTCCATTCAAGTGGTCTGTGTTTTTCCAAACAGAATCAAGTGGAGACATTATAAACTTGCAATCAAAACATGGGTTTTTTTTCCACGTAAGTTTCCAGTGAACCAGCCAGTTAGCTCTCTGCTGAAGCGAATCAGAACTGCTTAGACGTGAGCCACAGACACTATAGAGAACAGAGCTGCAAGTTACCCAATAGCTCAAACACCAGATACCAGATTTCCGAATAAGAACACTCTTTCATGAAAGGTTTCACGGTACAGATAGTGAATACGGTATTTGGGACCAATACAGCATCGAGAAATGGGAAAATTAYGGCTTTTAAGTAATTACTCAGCCACCTTGTACCTGCATTATCTTGTCCAATTGTTTCCGATTTTCCACAACCATGATATTGGTTTTGCTGTCATGAGCAATGTAGTGACAGGCCTCTGGAGAATTGGTTGTATATATTCCTGTGACAATTCCTCTGCGTCAAAAGTGTAGATATATATAAAAACATATATTTATATACAYACACACACATATACATGCACTTCATATCAAAAAAGAGAAGAATAATCAAAGATCAGATGAAAGCTGAAAGAGTATGAAGATGTGGAAGTAAACAGCAGCACAGCAGTCATGTTTGTTTCAAGTATTTAGATATACATGAATATCTCTGATATATGCACATTGCAAAAACTAATCTCTGAACTCTATTCAGCAGAAGATGCCATAGGCTAGGATTCAGCATTTTAACCCACTTGAGGCTACACGAGAGTTAGCTCAGAAAGTGGTAAAAAACYCACTTATGTCCTGTTTCTGTTCAAGCTGCACAGAGATACCAATTTGAATTTCACTGGCACAGAAACAGCTTAAGAGGTAAAATCCAAATTGTATAAACAGGTATCAGGACAAAAGGAATCAGGCTYGTTAGTATTTATCTGTCACTTCATCTACTTGAACATATCTTGCTGTAGACAAATAACAACATAAAACTAGGAGTCTCATCTGTTTCCCGCGTCTTCCAGTGACAAGATACTGTACAATAGCTTCTGTGTGACTGTCACAGTTAAGCCCATAGCAAACAGGATCAATTTATGAGTGTCTGGACTATTTCAGATATACTGAAAGCTATGAGACTCCAGCGGGTCGCTGAACATACTAGTCAGCTGCAGCACAACTTCCAAGATACAATACCAAATACTGATTTGCTACATTTCCAGACCTAGCAAAACAGAAATCCCCAAATCCCCCACAAAACCATCCAAAAAAATCTTACCCAGCAAAAACAGCTCCAACAGCTGAGATGAACCATTCTGGAGAATTAAATCCAAGGATTGCTACGCTGTGGAATCGTTCAAGACCAAGCTTAAAAATAACAAGCATAAGGTTATATAATATAGGCACACTGGAGACAAACATATAGCATGAAACATACATACAAATATGAACCATGGAAAGTTTTGATTTATTTATTATTTCAGTATTGACAAGACACATCCACGCACATCTGTGTTGATATCCATAGCAAAACCAGTATTTATCAGCAACTAACATTATCTGAACTTTCCACTACATTCTCCTGCTGTCCAGAAGGCCCAAAMCCCAGAACTTTTCAATATGAACAAGAGCATAATTAGTACTAATCTCACCCTATGTYTAGAACGTTTTAAAATTTGTCTTTATCTCGCCAAATTCATGACAGTACTGCTTTTGTCTATTTTTCTTTTTTTTAATCTCAAGGCCTTATGCTGAGCTTTGTACCCACGCCCCAGTGAGACAGTGTAACACAGCAGCTCTTCACTTGCAGTCAAGTACCCTTGACAGCAGTGTTCTCTCTTTGACCAAAACTAATTTTCACCATCATTATTTCAATAAAGAATATGACTGATGATCTTCAATTAATGGGAAAAGACTCTTATATTGTGTTGGGGGGGGGCAGGTTCTGTTTGGTGGTTTTGTTTGTGTGTTTATTTTGGGTGGTGTTTTGTTTCTTTGTTTGTTTTTTTTTTGTTGCGTTTTTTGTTTGTTTGGTTTTTGGTTTTTTGGGTTTTTTTAAGGAGACAAAGGGAGAAAAAGGAATTGTCCTTGTTTCTTGTACCTACCTTCAAGAAGCTCTTGGCTGCTTTCCTGGAGAGGCAATAATACTCTGAAAAAGTTATCTTCTCCCACTTTCCATTCTTTTTGCTGGCCAAAGCATTAAGGGATCCRTATTTTTCTAGGCTCTCCTTGAACATCTGATGGACTGTTATGGGAGTCTGCGGACATGAGTTATCCATTCTCAGTCTGACTCTGCCATCAGCAAAAGAAGTCCACAGAGACTCTGGAAAAAAAAGCATTATCATCAAGGTATTCTATCATTGAAAAATAGCATGTGACTGTGTACCAAAAGACAAGAGGACTGAATAAAGACTGCAGGACTAAGCAMAACTCTGGCACTTCCCACCTTTTGAGAGAAGGGCTTTCCGATTTTATAACTATCAAATATGCCATGTAGAAAGAGAATCTTTATTTCTTGCACTTTGTTCTGCGTCTTGAAAAAAGTGCCACCATACAGAATTATGCTGATCTTCTGTGTGTTACAGGCACACCACCAATTCCAGAAGAATGTTTGCCCATGCTYAGCCCTGCACAACCCACTATCCCTTGAGCTAATGGAGTAACTGGTGAATCAGAAGGCTACAGAGATCTGAAAGATCTGAAACCTCTGTCTCTGTTCAGCATCCAAGCTCCTTTTGCTTGTCATAGCTCTTTCCTCCCTCCTTCCCCTCCAACTACTCCTTCATCCTGCCCCTGTTCCCCAACTACTTCCCACAGTCTTTTCTTTGGTCATTTCCCCTGTGTTCGAATATGTATATCCATTCCACTCACTCCTGTCTTGCCCTATTTCCACATAATCTTTCACCTTCTTCTGCTCTTGCCTTCCTCACCCTGTCTTTCTACCATCCACTTTTTTCCCCCCTGTATTTTYCCTCAACTTCCTTGACAGGACACAGACACAGAGCACCAACAAATGTCACTTGGCCCTCATCACTGGTGCCAAGGACTGGGCGCAGTCCCTGGCATTCACAAGAAATRACTGTCTCATTTTCTACTTGGCTCTTGCAAACCCAGCAAGAAGGCGGCCAAGTATAAATACACCCCTTAGAGAATCTAGAGGTTAGTAAATTGGCAAAATTTAGGTGAATTCTCACAAGGAAGACAAAAACACACTCACGAGTCCCCTATCAAGCAGTTAGTTCCCACACTTCTGAACAGAATAGTACAAGAACACTATTTAAGAACAACTTTTTTCCCTTAGATTCACTTTCATAAATGAAGAAATATTTTTAGCATAAACAAACAAAAAAATATATTCTACAGAGAGCTGGTGGAAAAATTCAGACCAAAGAGCTTAGGTTTGTCAGAATTAAGARTAACAGAAAATACGACTTTTTGAAGTTTCTGATACAAGTTAATAMGCACGATTGTCTTTTACTACACTTATGGAAAGCAAAAACTGTAAAGAAAGCTCAGCTAGTATCTATACTGTTTCCTGGTACCTCAGTGGCTGAAAAAAGCAGTTCTGGAGTGTTCAAAAGTACAACATGCTTCACATCCYTCAAATGCTATTCCTCTAGTTGCTTCACAGAGGGCCTGGAAACTACCTCTCTGAACATTTCTGGCAATATATGAACACATCAACCATAGCTGGATCCACACRAGTGCTTTAGAACACGCTTGCAGCCTCCCTCAAGTCAGGCTTGCAATCTACACAGATAATCCAAGGCCCAGCAAGCTATTGTAAGCTCACAAACATACATAAAAACAAAAAAMCMAAACCAACTTTCTCTTGCAGCAAAAAAAGTTTCATTACTTAGCTGTGTAGAAAAGCTCATTCAYAATCAGCTGATAAAGTACAACTACTAAACTGAGAAATACCAAAACTAGTCTAGTTTGCTGCCAGTGKTCTGTGAAACTATTTCTGAAGATTTCACTGCCCCATGCTATATCCTAGCATGTGCAGAGCTTTTTGAAAAAAATTTTAAAAATTCATCTTTCAACCCTCTCCCAGGTAAGGAGACAAACCCCCTGGTACAGAAAGTGAACTGAGCAGTCAAAGCTGTGATGCGTTTCAACCCAGGATTAATGTTCCTGACTCACATTATGTTCCATTCGTGTTCCTGACTCACAGTCTTGCATTTGTTCTCTTGATAAACAGAAAGTAATAATGACAGCAATAAATACAAATAAAGCTGCTTAATCTCCATGTGCCTTCATTTTCTCATGTGTAAATTGCATATAATGATTTTCAAAACATAGGTGTGGAGCTTTGCTTAGGTCAGTGGAGRAAGGGCATCATAAATCCAGACAGTTTAGAAAACAAGTAGCCATGAAGGATTCTAGGTAATAGACAGACTTCACCAAAGTGTAAACAGTGGCACCCCACAAATATTTTATGAGTAGTGAAGGCAAAGCAGGTGTTCCTGCACTTAACCCCAATCTGGTGTGAAAAGGATGAGAGATAAGACCTGTCAGAGACAGAAGCCAGTGTTAATCCAAATGCTTATTTTCTGCAGTGACRCACCAAAGCCCAGACAAAAAACTCTGTATGATGTTCTAGCTTCTAAACCAACAACGATGGGAGGGATTGCAGGTGTGGTTGGGCACAGGTGGGYGACTGCTCTGTTGAAAACAAAATCATACCATACAGAGCTAAAATACAACATTCTGGTCCACGTATTATAAAAAACACTCTTGAACAAAGAGTATCTCTCTACAAGGGAACTGAAAATATTAGCAACATTCCTACAATAACATTACAAAAGTTGCGTAACTACTACCTTCTCACTGCAGACATACAGCAGATAACAGAACAGTTTTCACAGAGGAGAGTGAAAATCAATCAAATCATTGCAGTACCTGTCACTGAAAGCTCCCTATATGCAAGCAAAGAGGAACATTTGTTCCTTTCCTCTTTMTTCCAGTAACTCCTGCTACCTACATTATACTTCGCTCCCAAAATGCTTTTTCATTCAACAGTATGTGACCTTGGCTCATGTCGTTCATACGAATTCACTGAAGGTCAGAGATGGTGAGAAAAGATTTGCTCCTAAAGCAGACTATTTTGTCAGATAAAACAAAAAACRGCAGAGATTTTATTCAGATAAGTAGTCTTGACTGTCACTTTTTGAGCCTCTTCAAATGTTTTTTTTCCCCATGTCATTCTCCTCCAAGGCCAAATTCCATGATCAGACTAAATTTTCCACAATTCGTGTCTTTGCTGCTGAAGGAAGAGATGGCTCAGAATAGTCTCATACATACAGTGTATAACAGGATGACTGTACTGCAGTTTGTCTTAGGAATTGCTCTAAGGACAGCTGATCTAAATATTTTGGWTTTTAGGTGTGCAGTTTTCCCACTAAAGTGTAAATTTTCAACAAGAAAATTTATGGGAGAAAAAATAGTTTAAAACTTTGTTTAACATATAAAAGACACTTTGAAAGTTTTCAACTGATCTTTTACAATACAATCCTAGACTTGTAAACCATTTACATGTGAATACTGATTTATAAAAGTACATTTGTTATTCAAATATTTTCTACCAAGTCTGAAATAATACACAACATAAACACATTACAATTTTTGTATTTTTATCAGCCAATTGTTATTCCTTCCCACCACGTATGATTGAACAGTTGTGACATGGTACAGGCTGTCTCTCCCAGCCCCGACACCAAAAATTATCTTAAACAGACAAACAAATAGCAAGTCCATATWTTTTTTTTTGCATGAATAATCAGCCTGGCTGAAACTGCTGGACCTCTGGGATATATGAAGGAGATTGTAGGATTAGTGCATTTCTTTTTTTATTTTTTAATTTTTTTAACTAGTACACAGTTTAAAGCTAATATATGAATGAAACCTCCTCTCTGTTCACTACCTGACCTGCAAGTATCCTGGTGACTGCCAGAATGGATTTGGGAATGTAAATGAATTCTGATATTTATGGAAGAAGAACTCTGAGAGCCATATAAAATGCTAAAGAACCAAGGTCACCTTTTAGACAGGTAAACAGACAGGCTGGTTGTGGAATGGCCCTGCTGCATGACCTGAGTAACTCCAAGTGATAYTCTACAGATGTGCCCTGAGAAGCAGGAACTAAAACAGTAATTTAACTTCTACTTGAAACTGATCCAGATTTAACTCACAAAACAGTATCTTGATTATATGCCAGTTCCTGCAAAACATCACTCTGCTCTAACGATGAGAGAAGGTATTCAGCTCTTTGCTGGAGGCATTTCTGACGGACAGTCGTCATCCCAGATTCCACAGCTATGATGCCATCACATTCTGCTGACAACACAAATACAGCGTTCCTCTTCTCACCCATTATTTTTTATTTTTCTTCAAGATGCATGTGGCCCTGAAAGCTTAACTTTTTCTTAGTAAAAGCTGGAGCTGAGTACACACRGGTTGGAGTCTGAGAGCTTGGCACCTGTGTCAAACTTCCCCTTGTGCCAATGAACAGTTTAAACAGAAGTACAGAACTTTTGAATTTCAAGTGAACCTGAATGTATCAGCCATAGTGATTCTTTAAAAAAAATAAAAATACAGAAACCAGCTTCCTGTTGCTTGCCCTGCCACAGCTGGGGGAGGAGGAGGGTTTTCTGCTATATTATCAATTTTCCACAATAAACAAGTAACTTTAAAACCTCAAACAGAAAAGACTGAATAAATAGCGGAAGTCTTTTTAAATTAGCCAAAACACACACRAATATTTCAGTTCATGGAAACTTGCACCTTTTCCATTGGAGGAAAAGGGAACATTTATGAATTGCAATAAAATATACTGCTCTTCACATCAGTAAACTGCTACCAAGGTGGATCAGAGACATAAGATATCCTCCAAAGAATGCCTCTACAAACTGACGTGGAGGGAGTGGTGCATCAGGACGAGTACAAAATAAGCTTCATAACAATACTGACGCTTCTAAAACTGATTACGATGCACCAAAATGGAAGCGTGTGGAGGGTGTAATCAGGAGGAAACATCACTACAGAAACATTGCCTGGGCATGCCAAAACTGAGTTGGAACTGAAATTGGTGAATGATGTGAAGAGCCACAAAAAGGGCTTCCACAGGTACACTGGCAGCCAAAAGGAGAACCAAGGATATCATGGGCAACTTACTGACATAGGACATGAAAAGGGCTGATGTACTTAGTGCCTTCTTCACCTTGGCCTTTATTGGCGAGATCAGGCTTCCTGGGTTTCTGTGCCTAGTGTCGGGTGAGAAGTTTTACCTACAAGAGCAGAGGAAGATCAAAGTAGGGACCACTTACGCAAACTGGACACACAAAAATGTCAATGGGCCCACGGGATGGGATGCTTCAAAATGTACACTGAGAGACCAGGCCAAAGTCATCGCAAGGCTGCTCCCCATCATCTTTGAAAAAGCACGGCAATCTGGTAAGGGCCCCATGAGAGCAAAAAGGGAAATGTCACGCCTGTCTTCAAAAAGGGGAAGAAAGGATTCAAATAACTAAAGGCCAATCAGACACACTTCAGTCCGTGGAAAGGCTATAGAACAAACTCTCCTAGAAATCATTTTGAGCTATAAAATGGTGACTGAGACCAGCCAGAATGGATAGACTTGATTTGGCCTCGGTAAATCCAACCCAACTGCCTTCCATAATGASATGGCTGGCTCTGAGATGGGGAGAGCAGTGGCATGTTGTTTCCTTCCCTTTAACAAGGTCTCCCCCAGCATCCTTGGAAGGTTTGGACCGGATGGAGTTGGAGTAACAGGTGGATAAAAAATTGGCAGGATAATTAGTCGCTGAGAACAGTGGTCAACATTTCTAAGTCTAGCTAGCAGTCAATTACAAGTGACATTCTTCAGGGGTTAGTCCTGAGAATGATACTGCTTAATGACTGCATTATTGTCTTGGACAATAGAATGCACCCTCACCAGCTTCAAAGATTACACTAAACTTGGGAATTGGCCAACATGCCAAAAGGCAGGGCTGCCATTCAAATGGACCTCGGCAAACTGGAAGAATGGGCTGACATAAACCTCGACAAGGGTGAACCTAAGTCTTGCACTTGGGGAAGGAAATGCCATGCAACAGCACAGACTGAATGCCGGCTGGCTCAGCAGAAAAACCCCTGTGGTTCCTGGTGGACAAGTTGAAYGTGAGTCAGCAGTATGTCCCGGTGGAGATAAAGGCTAACTACATCCTGGRCTGCATTAGCAAGATCATAGCCAGCAGACCAAAGAAAGTGATTATTTCCCCCTACTCAGTACTCATGAGGGTGCACCTGAAGCAGTGTGCAGCTTTGGAAGCCCCAGCGCAAGAGAGAGATCTTGACAAATTGAAGCAAGCCCAGAAGAGGGACTCCCAGATGGTCAGGAGCCTGGAGCACACCATGTATGAGAAGCCCTTAAAGGAGCTGGGTTTCTTCTATCTGGAGAAGAGAAGACAAAGAATGAATCTAACTGCACTCTGCCACAGACTGAAGGGGGGTGCTATAAAGAAGACATTCTTCTCATAGGCACACAGCAAAAGAACAAGAGGCAATGGACATGAGCTGCAGCAAGGAAAATTCTTGCTAGATGAAGAAAAATAATTTCACAGTGCAGGTGACTCAGCCTAAGAAGAGAGACTGAGAGGCTRTGGAATCTCCATCGTTGGAGGCTTTCAAAACACAGCTAAACAAAGCCATGAGCCCTCCTATGAGCATACAGCTGGACTACTTGTCCTCCACTGGTCTTTTCCAACATAAATTATTTTGCGATTCCATCAGTATGAAACCAGCATGAGTGAGTTCCCTCTTAACTTTACACTGGTTTTAAGCCAATATAATGCTTGCTGCCAACAGTAAGATTACTCTGGATTTACATATGCATTAGAAAAACCCAAATCTGGCCTGGTTCTACAGGAATGAGCTTCTATACATTGATGGAAAAGAACGGGGAAAGAATTCCAGAACAACCCAGGGCCCTCATTAGGCAAATTTACTCCTGAGGTTGMAGAACATATTGATTATAAAATAAGGAAGTCAGTTCTGCACAACTAGAAAACATCAGAATCTCCTTCTTTTCTCTTGATATACAAAACAGACCCACTGCAGCTAGACACTGAGCTTCCTTCTCCCGAAAAATTTTTGGGAGAAGTTTTTGACATTCAATCCTTACTTTACCACTCAGCATCTGCATAGCTGTGTGATGCTTCCAAGTCAAACACTGCTTCTCATTTAAATGGATAACAAGTAGTGCCACAGATTCCCAAAGTCAAATAAAAGACGAAGGCTAACTTAAATTGTAAGCTCCTGATTCATCAACTTAGAAACACACCTAAACTCAAATAAAGGAACTGCGTAATTAAAATGGATGGGGTGTGAGTTGCGTTTGCAGAAAAATTATGATGGAACAGCTGGAATGGCTTCTACCCTCAGTGTTCACCTCATCTTTCTTCCAGAGGCTGTGGTCACCTCTGCAGGAGTGGCTGAATGGCATGTGCATTCCTTCCTGAGCACTGTGGTCTACAGCCCAGCATATTACTCTAAACTGCAGCCAGTGGCAACCTCTGGGAGAGAAGCARGGTAGATACCTGACAGCAGTAACCAGCGTCCCAGATAAATTCTTAGAAAAATAGGTCAGAGCCTTCACAAGCACACAAGCAAGTACTCTGCAGAATCACAGCCTCAGTAATAATCTACGTATACAATGTGAGTCTCAAATAGTTCAATAAAATACCCTGAATTTTAAAACAGAAGTTAGCTATCACCTTTATCCATCCAAATTTATTTCCTGCTTACTGAAAAAAACAAAAAGCAAATGACTAGCAGTTCCATTCTCAGAAAGAAACCTATTGCATATCAAAGAATTACCTTTTTTAAAAAAATACATATGCACACAAGTATATATTTATACACATGTATAAAGTCTGCATGTGAGATTCCTACATGTATCTGTTATTTCTTCAAAATCCACTTGCAGTCATTGCTTCAATTATCTCGTAGAACAAATATTCCCTGTTGAAATGAGCAAATTTAGATACCAATAGCAGCCTCAACAAGGCAACGGGGAGCTCCCTCAGGGCTGCAAACCTTCCACAGAGAACCTCGGAAAGTTCTGCTAGTAAACCTCCTTTAAGCTGCATGGTAGCACAACTAGGTTAATTTACCACTGCAATTGGTTTAACATTACAGGAGTATGTATATGCTACAATGCAACACAGAACTGACCAAAGTATAGATATTCCTTTAGAGCCTCCAGTTACTACACAGTATGCCAAATCCTCAATAGTTGACAGCTGGTAAGCAGACTGTGATGCCAAAGGTAATACAAGAGTTGGTATGATTTTCCATGGGATCAGGCTATTTTTTACTTTTATCTAGTAATCGTCTCAAATATAGACAAAAACTGAGAGAAACTACTGAAACTACTGAATTCATGCAAGTTTCCTGAAAATTTTTCAGTTGCCCTGATTCACTTCAGTTTAATTTTATTTTTGGCTGCCTCTCGTTATCCCAGCCCTGAAAAATTATCAGTCATAACTTGCTAGAATAGACACAAAAATTACATTTAAAAAAATTCTAAAARGAGCTCAAATTGCCAAATTTTTACACGCTTACCTGTTGGCTCTGCGCCTTCATCTTGGATCTCCTCCAAATGAGGCAGCGAACCTCTGCAGACAGTCTGTGCATCTGTGAAGGTTCTAAAAGAAAATATACCTATTAAAAAGTTATCCAGGAGTGCTAGTAGGTTCCACTACWATCAACATATAATATATCCAAGGGAAAACAAAAACACAGCTTCCAAGCACTTAGAAATACAAACAGGAGAAAAGAGAAAGCTCAGAGGAACAAAGAACATTTTGCCTCTGTTGCAAACTCCACTACACTCAGGTTAAACAGGGAAATGCCTTCACTCTAAGGATGACATTCTTATTTCACACAGTGGACTTTTGGTTTTAACATCATGGAACCAGATGGAGACACTAATTTTGAATCTTGACAGAGGGGCCATGAACCRTCCAAGTACAAAGAATGAATTATCAACCTTAACCTTGATCATACTGCCACTGTACTAATATCAGAGTATCTTTAAATTGTCACTGTTGATACCTGCTGAAGCTCTGAGGTTAGGGKTTTTTTTTGTTGTTGTGGGTTGGTTGGTTTTTTTAAGGCTAGGAAAAGAAGATTTCGTTCCAAATAATAATAATAAAGTTTCTCAAAAACTTCACCAAAGCAACAAATTATCACATGGATTAAATTAACCTTTCTTGGCTTAAATTAACCAGACGAAGTTTAAAGCACAGATAATACAAACTCAAAACCAGAAAGTCTGTAAGGTAACAGACTGCAAAGGATTATATGAGCAAAAAATCTAAACAATAACTAAGCATTTAGAAATGACTGACTGCATAAAGCAATACACTGTGGATTATTCATGAATAGCAGCATGCAGATTCTTTAATTTAGCTGACTTCGTGTAACAGAACAAGCGGTGGGAATCAGAAGCCTTCAGAGGCCAAGAACAAATTTGGACTACCTTCATTCCCTCTCAACAGGTACAACAAAAGAGTCCTGAGTGAAGCTCAGGACGTCCTTCCCCTCCACGGTGTACTAAATTAACACAAAATGTAGAAAAATTAAGTCCAAACAATGCCCTTCCCAGCTTTCAAATAAATAACAAACAACTTCAAAAGCAGGTTTTTTTACACAGCAGTGTCAGGTAGCAAGCAGTAGGACCAAACACTACGTCAGACATTATTTCCTATCTCACATTAACAACTACATTTTGTAGAATACCTATATGTGGGACACTCCTAGAATTTAATGTTGTTATTCACAACGAAATCATACTTTAAGAAAGCCTTAACCAAGCTGGATCCCTTTTACAAGAATTTAGCAGGTTTTGTAATTCTTCACCCATTAGAAGTGACAATCGCAGTTCATTTCCTCCCTTGCTACTACCACGCTGCAGATCTCCGTGTCTCRGAGCAGAGGTACGGGCCGCAAAAGCAGCTGAAGGAAAACAAGGAGTCACTACTAACCTTGCCTGCGAGGGTATTTCCTCTCTTGTTAATGGCATAGTGGGACAAAACATGAAAGGCCTTGTCTGATAAGCAGAGAGTTAGGCTCTGAAAATAGTCACCGGCCTGGTGAAGGCGAATGTTGATGAGAAACTGAGTAATTTAAAAAGAGAGGGGGGTTATATGCATTTTGAAAGGTAAGTCTGTGCTTGATACATGGGAAAATGGCAGCTTAATGAAGTGGGATTGCAAGGACAGAATGACAGACCAGGAAGACATATTTGGGAATAAAAACAAAAAAACCCATCTGAAATAATTTAAAAACACGTGTTTGTCTGCCATGTCAAAACACTAAATAGTTCTTGAAATTTTTCCTATTTTAAAGAAAAACTACATTTGATGTTAAGAAATCTAGTGCAATCTTTTCCTGTATCTTTTGAATGCTAAAGCTTTTTTAATTTTTATTAKTTTACAAAACCAATAAAACAAAGTCTTAGTCAAAAGATAACTGAACGTTACTCTTACCAAAAATKAATAGCAAAAAAGCCCTCAGAAGAAAACAGTTCTGATTAGTAATATATCAGAAGAGTCTCCTGCGAGGCGACTCAAAACTTGTAATAGTCATCATTAATGACTTTTCCCAGGTGAAAATCTCTTCAGTTTGCTTTATTCTCATCCAACTGTTATAGGATACTGGTTCAGTTTATATTATGTTCCCTTAATAGAAAAATAATCAACCAACAAGTCTGAACTTCTGGACTTGCTCTGGTAATGCTTCAACATGTAAATGCTGTATGAGGAGCTCTATGCATCTAATACCTTCAGGAGTGTTAAAGTTAGTAATGCTGTGTGCAAAGTAGTTGCTACCTGCCTCTATGGACTAAGCAGTCAATTTGAGAGTTGGGKTTTTTTTGCCCTGAAAGTACAATTAAGAAATTTTCTCCTCCATCAACAATTTATGTGTATAGTCAGAACCATCCCTCTGAGTGARAGAGTATGTTTTTAATGTTATTACTTTTAGCTTTTCTTAGGAGTTATTCCTTAAAAATTAAGTAAAGATCCAAGAATGGTTATGTTATCTGGAATTGTTCAAGTAAGACTGAATCAAGCAGAATTCGGTGGGACTGCTTGATCAAGAGCTTACTGAGCATACTGCAGAAAGGAGAAAACATAATGCAGAATTACGGTTTGGTGGTGAGGTGTTCCAGCAAAACCAAAATGCTTTGGAAATCCGGACTTTGGCTGCTAAATTTGTTATTAAGGCTGAGGTTCTGCATAAGTTATTTAGCATTATTAGTGCAAGGACATCATGTTCCAAAATCCAACTACCAGTTTAAAAGGGGATTTTCTAYATCCGAGTTTTGTGTTAAATAAAAAAGTTTATGATTCCACAGGTAATACGCAAAAACCTCTACAAACCACACACAGAGGATTTAACWGTAGAAGTCACTTTAGCAAGTCAATTAGAACAAACTGAGTTGATGTTACACAACGTTGACCAGCTAGAACGAAACAAAGCATACTTCTGTATAACTCCATTAGCAGGAGTGGTTTTTGAATGACAGTATTTCCTGATGTAATTTGGGATTTAATTTCAAGGTACCATTCTATCAAACACGACCTCTTCTGCTGCCTGAATTCAATGCATGCTCACGCACCCTTCACCCAAGACGGCGGCACAGCACGCTCAGGCTGACTGCCTTACCCGGAGGTTTGGGGCAAATCCTAGCATAGCACAACTCACTTGCAGCTACCACCATTACCCTGTGCCAGTTAGAGGTTGTATCACACCGAAGCCGTTCTCACACATCAGGCCAACCTAAAAAGCAAGAATTTGAACATTCTCTATATTGGATTAACAAAGGGAGTTTCCTTTCCTTCGTTTCCAAGATTGTAACAGCTCTAGTAAGGTTCATCTTTGCAAACCAGTGGAAGTAATGCATGTGCGACTGATATTCTAATGGTAAAATAATGACTGTTGTAACTGACAGTCCTTACCGCTGCTGCTGATTCACCAGAAGCAAAGCATCCAATCAGAATTTGCTGGCATAGCAGGTGCTTTTTTTAACTAAGTGTATTTGATGGAAACCAATGAATACAGTACCATTTCTKATTGTAACTACAGAAACTAAGTGTAACAGCTAAGTCTCTCCACTTTTATYACTATGAAATGGCAGTGCTCTTTTGATGAAGTTACGCATTAGAAAAAACTGGTTTTTCTGTTACCATAAYGATACTGAGTGTCTGATTAATGGCACTACTTACTGTGATACCAATTTCCATWATTTTTTAGTTTCAAGGGACTTTGGAATTGGCCTTTTCCTTCCACAGGCTCTATGCTTCCTTCTCTGGTAACTGGAGTTTCTGCTTAYATCTCATATTCTAGGTCAAATACAGTCAGATATTTGCTGTCCTCTAAATTCTCTCCCCATAGTAAAATCTTGTTAAAATACTAAGAACAAAACTGAAAAGAATCTACAAAGTCAGTCTTTAATATGACAATCAACCAATGATTTCTATGGAGAAAATGTTTTACAGAAATTCTCACTTTAATAAGCCTCACAGAATACAGTGATTGTCCTGTATAATAAGGTTAGAATCTTTTCTCTCAAATTTAAAAACTACGAACTTTATGTTGTAGGGTTCAATATTTTTTGGCCTTAATTCTGCAGAATGATTTCTAAGATCACAAATTGCACCAACGGAATATGAACACTGTTAAGCAGCARTTATATTATCATGAGATTTATGGGGAAGCTATTTGTTAAACAGATTATGTATAGTGGCAAATAAAAAGACATCTCATTCTTTTTGTATTCCTATTCCTTATCACTATCATTCAACTCCTGTAGCCTTGTCAATGTTCAATTTTTACCAGTTGGCTCTCTACAAGGGTTATTAGAATTTTGAAATATAAACCAGCTTTCTATAAACTTGCAAAAATAAGCAGTTTATCAAATAACTACATATGTATATTGTTAACATATTATTCAGTACAAGGTGTTCCTTTAGACTTCAGGATACTTACTCATAAYCCTTTCTATACGTATAGCAACTCAAAGTACTTAAAGTCTGGAAATCACATTCACAACTGCTCACAAAAAAGACTTAAACATTTTTTTTGCAATTAAAGCAGTCAGTAGTTCAGGCTATGCATTCACCTAGAGTACCCTACCTTAGCTTCCAGACCGATGTTGTCCGGATTCACAACGAAGCTACCATCTCCTCCTCCCTTTCCTGGCATTTCTAACTCRGAGGCTTCTCCACTCTCACCTTCTTCCTGGAAAATGTTGTACTGTATGTGTGGGCTCACCATACAGTGAACATATTTTTATTAATGAATTTTATTCTGGTTTGATGTATGGGAAATGTTCACCGTTGAAGATACTGCATTCATATATTATCAGATAAATTGAGATGTGATGCCTAATTTTAGAAGAACAGTATGTTCAAGGTACAAACCTATGGCTATGGTCAACCATGTCACTGCAGTTCCTGTCTGCTTAACTTTCAAAGCTTTATTACAAACTACTGCATGATTTTTGTTCTTCCATTCCTTCAAAATAAATTATCCTGCAGATTGTCTACAGCAAAGAACATAGCCAATAATGAGGGAATGCTCAGTTACAGTGTCTGCTGAGTGCGTACAGTTGCTCTGTTTTTTTCCCTCAAAGCAATCCATTTAGCTTCTCCCGGGAATGCTCTCATAGCACTGCTTCCAGGCTCAATGGCTCTCAGGAAGGCTCACTTGTGTTTTGCCCACACTGTGATGACCCAAAGCAGTGCAGCTCCTTCACCTGCTTCGCTGTCCCTCTGAGCCCATCATTTACAAGCTCACCCGCCAGGCTACCTTCAAGTGGCAGTAAGCATGTTACTACGTATTTCTTACAACACAGTCTCCACCTTRTAATTAAACTCCTTTCTCTGCTCGCCTTGCCCAAAGAAATATTTTGTAATATGCAGGTGTTTATCTTAGGGAGCAAGGTGTGCAAATCCCCATTTGGACAAGCACTTTTTTCTCAAACACTTTTGTTGAATTTGCTTTCCTAACTATTAAATATGACTCTTATTTAATACACAAAAAATAGGCTGAACTGGAAAATACGCTTTTTTTCCAAGGCAGAACTTCTTCATAAATTTTGTTTTAATCTTTCCCTGCTTTCTTCTCCTGCGTCAGGATGACTTGGTGAATTGCATCTCTAAACTCCTACAGCTTGGTTGTTTGATTATTTAAGTAATCCATAATAAAGCAGATGAAAAAAATCCTTCCTCCACTCAGTGTGCATCTTTTGCTGCTTCATTCTTTCTGTCAAGTGCGCTAAATATTTATCTCTGTTCTAACAATACGAAATCTTTTTCTTTTTCCTCTAAGCTTTTGTTACATGTTCTCCAGGACAACCCAGCTACATACATTCCACCAGCCTTAATCTACATTAGAGCTGCTTTTGGTAGCATGCCTTGGGTCTACATCTGCACATTCCAAAGCACTTTTCATTGGGTGTTAGGCATTTTCAAGAGCTCACTGGGGCCTTTGAATTCAAGATGGAATCATTAAGTGATCATCTGACAATTCTTCTGGCAGCAAAAAGCTATGGCTTAAATTACCTATGGGTACCTCTGAAAACTTTAATGATTCTGGCACTTTGCCTAGAAACTTCAGAAACTAAATATGTTCATCTGGATCCCATTCATGACTAATCCTTTCCCGATTCCCCATGCATCCTGCAAGTGCTGAATCCARTATTTTAAAACAGAGCTCTGGGGAGAGGTTGTAGGAGGGAACGCAAGACAATAAATTCAGAGTCACAGATCTATCCTCGAGTTCTAGACAAAGACAATAAAGTCACTCTGACTTAAATCAACACGGCAACGTAGTACCAAAGCTTTGATAGCTCAGCAGCTAAATAGAAATCTGTGACCAGCACATAAATAGCCAAGTAGCTAATACTACATCTCCAGACTCTGAAGAGCTGTGAATTGTTACCTAAGACATTTTGAAGATGTTTTCTCATTTTCTACRGCATAAGGGAAAAAAAAAATAACACAGTAATGACACACAACATTAGTTCTTTAAACCCTAATTTTGTATTACGTGTAAAATCCTTCCTGTACTAAGGAGTAAAGAGTCACAAGAGGTCCTCGTGGTCCTTTACAGGGACATTGCTGTCTATTATGACTGGTTGTCTTATTTACTAATTACTCCTCTATTCAAATTAGGGCAATATTATAATGCATTCCTTATTCATTCTATTTAARATTTCCCTTTGTCCTTGAAGAGCAGGTTAGATTTAGGTTTTAATTGGTTTTCATGCCCTCATGAGACTTAAAAAGGGGGCCACAAATCAGCCCAGATATGTTCCTACTCTTGCAAAAAGGGTCAGCTGATTCGACAATCAGTTTGCTTTTCATAGTGCTCAAGGAACCAGTCTTTCTCAAATTACTCATATAACTTCTTCCCACACAAAGGTATATTTAAAAGCAACACAAACACTTTATAAAGAACAAAGTACTAAAGGTAAAGTTAACAGCTGAGACCTATTTCATCATATAACACAGCTGGCACACACCTTCAAGTAAAACTTATGTCTTTACTTGCAAAAAATAAAACGAAAGGTTTTTTTTCTTTTGTTAGGACTAAACATCTTCAAAACCCAGGCCATCTATTTTAGTGAGCAGACCAGTTGTACAGATAGCTGAGAACTATGTGGGTGAATGGGAAGGAAAGAACAATGTATCCAGGCTTTTTTTATTCCCCCCGAAAAAAGGCTCTATTCAGCAGTTGGGAGCGTACTACAACCCTTCACTGACCTTGGTACAGATTTTCTGGCTCTGTTCTCCCCTGCACAGCAAAAAAACAGACCTTGAAGCTGAAATCTTCCAGTAGCTGCCTCTATATGGCTATTTGCAGGGAGTGCAGCAAAGTTAGGTCACACAGAACTCATTATTTCATCTCTTCCTCATTTTTTAGGTCACACTGATTCAATYTCAGCCTTATAAAAGGTCTTTTTGTTTTCCTCTTTCCATTTTGCTAGAATTGTATTTTCTTTGTCTAGTCCTTTCTACCTGGAATCCTACTTCCAGCATACAAAAAAGGTATATAAAGTTTGCTACCTAACTTCAAACCACACCAGGTAAACACCACCATTTAACAGGACAACATGCACTGACTTCTTCAAAAAAATAACAAAGAAGTATTTATGGCAAGGACTTTGAATGCATAAAAAGTATTTGGAGTTCTAGTCTCTGTGATATTCTTTCAATAGAAAATCAGAAACAAACTAAATGCTGAACATTTTTCTAATACAGGAAGCTTAAATTTCCTGTTTGCAGTGGGTACAAACCACTATATATTTTTAAATTCTCTTTTTTTTTAAAATAAAGAAAACACAGAAACTTTTTCTTTGCTTAAGCATGTCACAAATAGAAGCATGCATGGACTAAAATAGAGGCATTATTACTAATTTAGAGAAATCCTAACTTTCATGAGTCAGTGTGCACATACACCTATACTGATCACAAGTCAAATACTGTTTTATGATCTTTGCACAGATTAACAAAAAAATGACAATTCTAGTATTAACTGCATTAGGACTCCAGAAGCAACACCAACAACAAAACATTCAGAAGCTTTCAAAGACTTCTTAAACTTTTTTCTTTTCTAAAAACATTAAGTCTACAGTTTGCTCCTAATGATGCTTATCCAAGATTACAAAGCCCAGAACAGAAGAAACCATTATGATAAAAATGATCCCAGCCAACCGTTTACCTGAAAGGGTCAAGCAAATCTTCCAAGTGACATACCATGCAAGTTATTACCTAAACAAATGTGAAGTTAGATTTAACTTAACAAAAAAGCAAGTATCTACCTGACAGAACAGTTCCGTCTCTGGGAATGGATAATTACTACTCAGCAATACTGACAAATAATCAGAAGATAAAATACTTCCTGTGAGATGTGTTGTTCTGTTCTCAAAATAGGTATTTCCACAAACTCTAGAGATGGAGAGCTTTCTCTAACAGAAGATACCATTCCAGTGACAGAGTAACAGGAAAAAGCAAGTATTTTTCCCTTTTGTGCTGCCTAGGACAGAAAGAAGACAGCAGCCAGTAGGGTTATCTTACACGTAAAAAGGTAATATAGACCCTAAAACAAACTTGTAAAATGAAGTTTCCCAGTCCGTGCTCTAAGATAGGGGTTACCTGGTTAAGTTCTGTTGCCTTTGATGGGAAGAAGATGCTCAACCACAAAGGCAAATTATCATCTAAGGATTATTCCCCCAAATTCAGGAAGGAAGAGACACCTACTTCCATACCTGCAGCTAGGGTATTTTTGAAAGTCCATTCAAAGATTATATGCATTATAATATGGGCAGAGCAACTGGGACTGAACTTCTACAGTCTTCAGTGCCACTCTTACAATCAGAGACACATGAAGGGATGGTACGGGAGCACTGACTTTTTTTTCCCTCACTACCTGAAATTTGCTACTTTCTGGTATTTGAGAATGCCTATAATCTCACCACATGGTTGAAAAGCCGTTAATAATTTAGTTTACTGAAGCATAAGAGTCTAGTAGTTTACCAGTATTTTCACTAGCATTCCGTGTTTTTGCTAAGCTGTGAGCAGCTGAGCGACAGGAGCTACGCACACCTCTTGTCGGAACTGCTACACACGCACTTCTGCTGAACCCACTTCTGGGGCTAAGAGCCTCTGTGCCTTCAAATGAACACTACACAACTAGGTATATGCAAATAGAATACAAGCAACATAGTCCATACTGAATGATGCTATTAAGTTGAACACCAAACTAGAAGTTAGCATAGCATTCTAGCCTCAAAAGATACACCTTATTCTGCATTAGATAGCAGAGACACCATTAGGCAGACAAGGTTCTTGTGGATCTGCGCAGTAGTAGAAGACAAACTTAAGTTGTGAAAAATTGGTAAATCAGTTTGTTAAAATAAATACTYAAGCTACTTTACCCATTTTCATAGCTTTCTGAAACATTCATTGCATTTTCATCTGGTAATTTTTTCGTAAGAGTCTCTTCACTGTTAGGCATGCTGACAAACCCTCTAAAGCTGGTCACAAATATGCTAAAGAACTGTGCGGGTCAGGCATAAATAAGCTACTTGGACAACTGAAGAAACCAACAGTAACTGGTTATTTGTTAAAAAAAACAACACGTAATACAAGAGGAGGAGACTGCAGTTACAAAAGCTATTTCTTTCTGATTTTAACATGCTTGAAATGTCGCAGTGCCTGTGAGCTGCTTACTGTTAAACTTTCCTTTTAATTCAGTTTTCTTTAATTATCCATGAGAAGAATTTTAATGAGTCTACAATGCTTTAAGATGCAAATCTTTTCTTTTGCCAAGAATTTCCGACGAATTCGTTCACAGAAGTTGAAGCAATTCTAGTTTTATTAACCCTAGTTTCAAAAAAGAACATTCAATGAAGTTATTTGCTTAAAGAAAATGCAGATTAATTACATTAGGAAATGCCTTCAAGTCAATTATACCTATGAAACCCAGTACTGCAACAGCCAAGCACCTCCTCCAGCACTTCATCGACTTCACCAAGCCAGGCCTATCATATACTGCAGAAGTTTCTACACATGACTAAACAAATTATTTCCCAGGCTGTAAGARAGTCTAGTTTAGCCACCTAGGCTACTTCTACACTAGTAAACAAAAAAGATCCAGGGAACGGCTCAAGCCACCCACTGTGAGCACCTTCCCTGGCACGGTTTTGGTCTGTGCGAACTGGCATTTCCCTACACCAGTGGATAACCCGGGCCAGGGGCTGTTACTGGGAGATGACGTTAATGACTACCCTGTCCGGTGGAGGAAGAGAGGGATGCGAGCCGTGCCATGCCATTTGCCTTCAGAGCCAGAGAACATGATCTAGAATGTTTTATTTAGTGGTACAACRACAGCCATAGTGATTAGGAAAATGTAAGGTTAGTAAACACGTAACTTCATAGAAGGATGTGAATTTTATTCCAGAGTATCTTGGACCATACCCAATGCCTAACTGTACATAGTGTAATTYGAAATGAAAAGAAATAAAACTTCTCAGTGGGATTCTAAGAGGTCTATTCTCACACCAGAAACTTGCTTTGAAAAATATTTGAACACAGAACAGGGGATATTTCAATGGTAAAAAYGTGTCATCTTATGCAGCAAAAATTCGTTTTTGTCAGCATTGATTTAATTCCTTCATTTTGGGATAATTCTCCAAATTCCCACTTTGTTCCAACGATTCCTTGCAGAAAGCTGCTAGGTATCTTCCATGGGCTTGCACTAGCTTTCCAGAAATATCATAAAGAAAAAACAGGATTAAACTCTGTTGTTTTTTTTCTTCTTCTGGTCATCTAAAATGTTTTACATGCTATGTTATATGAAGGAATCCAATTAGATGTCCACTAATTACCTTGYTCGGGTTGCATCTTGGGTGTCAAGTGGCTAGGTAACAGGCTACTCTCATGGAAGGAAAATGGCTGTTAATTCTCTAGAACTTGAACTTTCAGCAAATAAACCGAAAACCTCAAATATACATCTCTTCCATACATATTGTGTTTAGAAAGGATTTTGTTTTGTTTTTTATATAACCTTCCTTAAACTAACTGATGGTTAGAAAATTATTTTGACGCAATCAAGGATTCTCCAATGCTAAATCACTCCCCTAGTAACAAAAGTGGCTGCAGGGCAGCCAGGCTGTAAAGCAAGGGGAATTTATCTGGGGGGGCTGGTGGAGAAGAGTTGCTTTTGGACTGTGTATTGTTTGACTCTAATAGAAAAGTCACATGATTGTGCTAAACTGTAAATTTCCTGCAATTGTCAGCTACAAAGAGTCCTGTCATTTTAGCAACAGGCTTATGAACGTCATGCTGTAAGAAATAGTTCTACGCAGAATTTGCCTTTGTAGTTCTGTTACAACATTTCTAGATACTCTTCAAGTTTCAAGTAATAATCCTAACAAACGAGGCTAGCAACTTATGTCGAGTTCAGTAAGGAATGATCTTCACCTTCAAGTGATTTTTACACGCTGCAGTTTACATGATGCTATGGTCCTTACCTTCAAGTGATTTTTACACGCTGCAGTTTACATGATGCTATGGTCCTTTTCTTTTATGCCTATATCTACCTGCATCTAACTTGCACAAGACCGAATTTTTGCAGTGGGATGGGCTGCTTTTTCCAGCTACAGGTTAAGATTTCTGGGCGTTGACAGGCTCACAAAGCTATGAAGGAAACTAAGAGGCAAATAAAGCTCACACACTGTTCATGTCCTTTGCTCTACAATTATGATTGGTATCTTTCAGGAATTAGTGACTGATACTTAGAGTTGAAGACACCGTCRCTACAAACTTGCACTGTCACAAGGTCCCAAACAGAAATATTCAGAGGCCAAAACAAAGCGATGTTGTYACTAAGGTCAGTAACCAACAGAACCACAATGCACAGATCAGCCTCAGCATGGGTGGAGTGTATGGCACCCCTTCGTGTTTCAGGTTTAATTCACAATGCCACTATGGCAACACAAAACTGCCCATAGCTGCGTACTCCCCCATTTCTTTACTTGTAAGGCAAGAATGTTTATGTTTCGCCATAAAACTTGTATTTATTTAAAACGAATGGAGGCATATACCAATTCTGGATGGTCCTTGCTGTTCATCCCAATTAGTCTAAGCAGGTTGTTGATTCATGTAACAAAACAACTCTGTGTGATTGGCTTTTTTTTTTTTTTTTTAAATTGTGTAGCTGGTAACAAACATCTTAGTGTAAAGCAATGCTTTTTGATACAAGCATGATGTTAAACTGGTAGTCCTATTGTTATTCCAGACTTCCAGCACTGACTCTAAAACAAAAAAAACCTCACCCCACAACCACCAGCAAAACATCTAACCACCCTTACAGTTTCTATTTCAAAGGCTTTGTTACATTTATTTACAAAAATGGCACCACTTCTAATCTTTTTTTCGTTATTTCAAATCAGTCCTCTTAAAGCCTGACAGTTTTTCAACTTACTACTAATTGCAGCCCTCTGTCTACTATGTTCCTGAATGGCTGTCAACTGCATTTACTATGATTACATACAGCTTTCACACACAATACATTCATACTTTTTTTTTTTCCCAGTTTCTCATAAAATTAAAGATTTAATTTTGGCCTCTAAAACATTCTAGCTAAAATTAAAACATAATCAACTCCACAGTTTCTCTTAAACAAGAGTAGATTTCAGGGTTTAAGCAAAATTCTAAATCCAAACATGTCTTCAAACATTACTGTGGCTAAGCCTCCATTAAGTCTTAGTAAACAAGTGAGTCCCAACACATACCTTAAAGATCAGCAAATTTATGCTRGTTTGGACCAAGGAGAAGATGCTGAGGGCAGATTCCATAATGAAAAGCCCCAGGCAAGCAACATCTTTTTAAACTCACATACACTTTTTATACTAATTAATTTCTAATGAAGGAATTCAGATTAGAAAAAGGACAACTTTTACCCCCAGCTATGTCTCCCCATACTTGAATCGAAGAGAATTTATCCATACCCAAATGAGCATCTCTAGGCCAAAACAACAAGACTACCTCATGTACGTTCGTCAGGTGAAACAGTTTATCCCACAAAACACTTTGCTATACACAAGCATAACCAGCTGCATGTATTAATTTTTCATGAAATTTCCAGTAGCAATAACTCCGTAAAAATGTTTTCTCTCATTGACCATGCCACAGCAACAGGAATTTCATTTTGCTTTTCCGAACAATCCATTCTRCTTTCTAGGGAACTGTTCCACAACGATATAGGCAAAAACACATATTAGTTTGTGCAAAGCTTCTGGACTCTGAGTGTCAGTAACAAAAGCATCTTAGATTTACCTGTAACTACCAGTTTGTACTAATTAAGGAAGAGAATCCTAAGGGGGGGAAAAAAGTAGCTGCGAATGCACATCTGGAGAAAGAAGCAGCTGTTTCTGAGCAACTGGAGAGAGGCAGAACATCCTGTCAGGTCAAAACAACAGCTGGTCTGAGGACAGGCACATCTAGAAAMAATTTTGCTGCTCCTTTTGAAGGAAAAGATTGTTTTAGACTCAAAGCAAGGAGCTTGCATTTTCACATTTACCTATAGGTGTTCATTTATTCCGTCACATTTGCAGTCAAATTTTTTACAGGCCCAGATCAGATGCCCAGCCTTTCACCAATCAAAACTGTACTATGAAAACAGGTCTTACTTCTTCTGTATTACTAGCAATTAAAATTAATTACTACAGATTGTTGCACATTTTAATTAAAACTTGCCTCAGAAAAATCCTCTAAAGATGCTAGTCACTCACTATACACTGCCCTAAAATAGCTCAAAACAAATGCCATAATTTAAATTTTCTTGTAGATACAGACCTTTTACTTTCCATCACAGGCAAAAAGATTTTCCTAAGGGCTTGTTTCTGTACAAAACATCCTTTTCAGATACTAATTATGGGGGAAAAGTTCCAGTACCATTAAAGGTCCATTACATGAAACTGTTATACTTTAAAGTATATTTAAAATAAGACTAAAAATCATAGGTTAAAAATATTATTTAAAGGGTGTTTTCCTGACAGCCTTGTAGAAATTGAGATACCTGTTCAGGTTTGGATGCTGAAAGACTCCAGCTCAACACCAAGGAAAGCCTGTTGTGATTCTGATTTCACTTTCCAGAAGGACTACTGAAGCTCTTTATGAAAATTTAGCATGATTGAAAACAGACACAGGTTTCAATTCCTGATTTTTTTTCAGGTGTTTGTAATGAAAGCTATTCTTGGAACTTCTTTACAAAAATCAAGGGTGCTGCAAGAAACTGCAGCTGCAATTCAGCAGATTGTACTCTTACCTGTGTCTCCAAGATGCTGCTTCCAAGAACAGCTTCACAGTTTAGAAGGCATGATTAATGAGAAATGGTAATGAGATAAAAGTTGGAAATGCAAGGAAGGAGATTCTGTGAGTATTTCATACAGCAGAGATTAAAAGATAAATGCATAATTCTTGCAGCAGATAAAGATGCTGTATGCTCCCAAGGCCAAGTGGAAGGCATGGTTTTGACTCTTGTTTTGTGCTAACTGTGGGAATACCTATTTCAAAACCGAAGGCAGAGTCCTCTGGTGGTTAAACGAAATGGGCAGKAGGATCTAATTATTCCCCACTCCCAGTCCCGTCCTGCCTACTTGCAGAGAACGGAAATTCTCCGCTTGTTTTTCTGTTTACACCTACATGCAAATTTGATGCTGTGCAAGTAAAAAGTGAAAAGGTGATTCATAGTATTACATGCCGCAGGARGGAAAGGAAGGGAAAGAATAGTAAAAGAGATCAGCTGTTCAYCTGAGAAACGGGTTAGCAACTGCTGGTTAGGAACAACCACAGACTTAAGGAGGTAAGGTGTGTAGCAAAAGAAACAGAACTCAGCATATACACACTCGATCACCAGGTTGGTTGAGTAAAGGAACCACCACTGTAATTGCTGAGAAATATGCCTGCATGTCTAAAGGCTGTATTACATTTATGACTAATTATGACAAATTAGATGAGTAAAATCAGCTGCTGAGGATTCCAACTCTGTTCCATAAATACAGTATTGATAAATAGGAAATGTTTTGCTTCAGACAGCTACAGAAGTACTGTATGCCCCTCAGGTATAAGGATGACTGCAATTCTCAGACTAGGGCGATGCAGATGATGATGCGAAGAATACCGATGGACTCTCCTATTTTTCTAGTCCGAAACACCGGCCCTTACTACTTTTCCCAAGAATTCTTTGAACAAATAAGGAGTTTGGTTGTACCAACTGGAACCAAAGATGAAGAAAACAAATACTTAATATTAAAGATAAAGTAAATATAACCTGATAGCTCCCTCTAATAAAATCAAAGGAAAGTAAACAAAGCAGGCGGCTCAATCCTCTTAAGCAAAGATCCATACCAGCAAAGTTTTTGGCTCTTACTACTAGTAACAACTGTTACTAGTAAGAAACCACCCACGAGTCTGAGTTCCTATTATATTTACCAATATCTACATATACCTACATGAGGGTTTCTACTCACAAAAATTATATACTGTCTGTTTACAACATACTACAAATTGAYCTTTGAATTTCAATTCTCGGTGAAATTCATTATGTGCTTTGAAATCCTCTGATTTGCTGAAGCATTCAGCTACTGCAAAACTATTAACAGATTTATCATTTCTTCTTAAACAGGAATATTATCTTCAGGACTACAGGATTATAGCTAATTTATCTTTAAGGTGAAGACCATTATTAGAATAAACTGTTTTTTTCCCTTAAAAAAGGATATATAGTTCTCAGCCTACAAGTTTACAGAGTAACTTACTATAGTTATTTCAGAAAATAATTTCTGTATTTACTTGTCAATATAATTTCACAATTGCAAAACACAGATTTACATGTTCAGCTGCTGCTAATTATGCTTAGAGAAAGTAATAGTTACCAGCACAGATTCTTTTCTTGTGGTTTTGAGCTGTTCCTTTAATTGCTRTTTTGGGTTTTTTTCCTATAGATTAGTTCCCCCACCTTTAGTAAGTACATGCTTAATAAATGCAGGAGTACACAAAGGACAGATTGCATTAATTCAATCTTCTAATAGTATTTACCTAAAATACAGTAAGAAGTTCATTATAATGTCACCAGAGCTTTAAACCATAAAAATTTTTCATTCAAAACCCACATGGCCTTTTTGTTTTCCTTTTCTTTTCTCCATTTYCCACTGTTCGACAATGCAACAGGGTTCTTTTCTTCACAGTCATCTTAACTTTTTACCTGTCTCGTGGTTGACAGAGTGTTGATAAAGCCTTTGGGTTATCAAAACCACAGGAGATGTTCTTGYTTTACAAAACTGCTTCCAGGAATGAAGAACTCCTTCCGGGAATAAAAACAGCTTATAAGCATTTCTACTCATCTCAAGTTTGAACAAAGTCTGTTCTTACTTTGTACAGCTTTTCTGTATTTTTCACTTGTGATTTTCAGCATTAATTCGTAATCTTCTATGAAAACGTGCTTTTACTCAGCTCCCACAYCAGTACCAGTTATCTTCTTTCACCTGAGCAGTAAATAATTAATTGGAGACCTTCGGTTGCCTGGAGAAAGCTGAAAACTAACCCAGCTTTCTGTCCCGCCCTCGGCAGGGCAGCTTGAGGAAAGGGCGAGTAACAAATGGACACAGAGCAGGGGCACGCTCAGTTAATTTTAAACCGCCCAAAATACTGAGGAACAAGGCGTCAGAAATCCAACAGATTAACTAAGAACTTCTAACGCGCTGCCAGCACCAGCTTCCCTCCTAGCAGCGGGGAAGTTTGTACGAGGGTGTTCGTCAGGTTCTCCCGAGGCCAGATACGAATTAATGAATTTTACAGGAGAGGGAAGAGAGGAAACTGCCACCAATTAAGGCGGCTGCCGTAAAATTACACTTTAGTGACCAAAACCCGTGATACCTGACGGAGAGAAGCCGCCCCTGGGCGAGCCGCCTCCTTCGGGAGGAAGRCGGGGAGCTCACTCCCCGCCTCGCCTCAGCCTCCACCGGCCCGCGCCCGCCGCAGCGCGGCGCCTCCCCGCCCCGCACCACCGCCCACAGCCCCCCGGAGCGGCGGGCAGAGAAAAGCCCCGCCCCCTGCACGTACCGGCGGTGACGTCACGCGCGGGAATTCTAGACCGTTCCAGGGCCGTGACGTAGGGCGGCGTCATTCCAGAAGATTCGGCCGGTGCCCATATAAAACGCGCGGAAGAGGCGGGGTCAGCGGTGATCGGCGAGCGGGCGGCAAGAGCGGGGCGGCTGCGGCGGTGAGCGCGGCCCGTGTGGGCCTCTGGCGGGATGCCGGGTGGGGCGGCCTGGGCGGCGGGGCGCGTCCTGGGCGGCGGCGTAACGGGGGGTAACGCGGGGTAACGCGGCGCGTCCTCCCGCAGGGCACCATGGTGAAGGAGACGGAGTACTACGACATCCTGCAGGTGAAGCCCAACGCCTCCTCCGAGGAGATCAAGCGCGCCTACCGTAAGCTGGCGCTGAAGTACCACCCCGACAAGAACCCCAGCGAGGGCGAGCGGGTACGCCGGGGCCGGGCTGGGGTCTGTGGGCCGCCCGCCCGCGGGGAGGCGGCAGCGCTCCCGGCGGCGCCCCCCCCCCCGCGCTGGGCAGGCCCCTGCGGCGGGGTGGCGTGGGGCCGGGGCCGAGCTCAGGCCCTGCCTACGCCGGCCGGGCTCACTGCGGGCCCCGCCGCGCCTCAAGATGGGCGACGCGGGCGAGGGCTGGCGCAGAGCCCCGTGCGTGGGGCACCGCGGGTCTGCCACATGCCGGCCGTTGTTCGTGTACAAAGGCGGAAAGCGCGCCCTTAAATGTTGCTTTAAAATTCTGTTTTGCCTAAAGGACGGACGTAATGTCCTTCTTGCAGCACAGTGCGATTAAATGAAGGCTCCCTTTCTTCAAAGTCTGTAAAAGACATCCGAAGCTGGCAGCAGGCCTGATGGCCCCGCTGTGGCAGGGGGGGATGCCTTAGTTCCTCTTTTTGGACGCGGTTCCTACTGGTGTCCCCATAGTCGCCAATGGGAGCTCATTCTTACAGAGATACTGGTTAAAACGGGCAAAGCTGAAAGGATTTCTAGTGTTCTAATGGCCGTCGTGCTGTGTCAGATGTTGCAAAGGCCAGTGGTGGATCCAGCTGCCAGCACTACTGTGCGTGCTGGGGTTGCACTGGATGGATTTGTGTTCCTGAACAGGATGAGTTTTCTTCAGAGAAAATGCTAATGCAGATGTACAAGGTAACTATCCAGAGGAAATAATGGGGCTGCACATGGGTGGACTGTTTAGAAAAAAAAACATTTTACATGCTATTAGCAGAGACCCGCTCAACTCCCCGTGTAGCCTAGGAGGATGAATGAGCACCACAATTGGAGAACTGTGGAAAATTTGAATGATAGGATTATTTACCTAAAAGCTGGTCTGATAATACCTTAACATAGGAATAGAAAATCCATATTTGCATATCTAGTACACTAATTTCCAAAACTCAAGCTAGTTAAATGTAACATAGTGAAAGGTAACCTCTTCTGCTTTTATTTTTGGCCTGCTTTTTTTACTTACACCACTTCACCTGGTCATAAGTAAATGACATCTAAAATTGAAGTAGTCATTTCAGTAATAGCAAATTGTGTTTAAAAACTTAGTCATCGTAGTAATAGGAAATTCTTGATAGCTATTAAAAAAATCCCTTTTTTGATACAGTGGATGTTTTGATTTGTATCTAAGTCCTATTTGTGATGAGTAAGCAACACCAGTGTCTGGTGACTTACATCTCTGTTTAGTTCTAGCTGGATGTAGCAGCTCAGCAGGCATGAAGGATCCCTGCATAGCTCTAGAATGACTAGTGCTGCTGTGGCCACTGAGCGTCTGGGGACCTCCAAGACTTTGGGGATAGTGTCATACCCCTTTCTAAATGGATGTTAGAGGTGTATAATGGTTGCAACTACAATTGTCAAAGTGTAGTTTGCTTATGCTTGTAAGCTGGATGTGACTGAATTAAGCCCACTTGTAACATGGGAGGAGGGGGGAGAGGGAGAGAAGGGGTGGTTTTCCTGGACAAAAGTGTACCATTATAGTCTATTACACACTTGTTTAGGGAGTTTCCTTTTGGAAAAAGACAAATGCTACAAGAGGGTGCTATAGTGGCTCAATCTGAAGATGGAGTTGCATATGAGAGGGTTACTTTTCCTCTTGGTCATAGTTGTTCAGAGCTTCTTTTTTCTTTTTAGTTTAAACTCATATCCCAGGCATATGAAGTTCTGTCGGACCCAAAGAAAAGGGACCTCTATGACCAGGGTGGGGAGCAGGCTATTAAAGAAGGAGGCCTGAGTGGCGGCAGCTTCTCTTCACCCATGGACATCTTTGACATGTTCTTTGGTGGTGGAGGCCGAATGAATAGAGAGAGAAGAGGTACACAGTTCTAAACAAGTTCTAGAAACTCTAACCATGCACTTAAGCATAAAACACCTGTGCTATGGTACTGCTGTTCTGCTAAGTGCACATAGTGTGGATATTACTCGTTACAACAATAGATCAAGTAAACGATGATTTTTTTTTTAGTTACTCTAGCATTAAGATTCTAATAAAGTAGATAACATGACATAGCCACAGCAATCTTTCTGATGAGTTCTGTTTATTTTTTGTTAAAGTGGGTGTGGGTGATCTGTAGGGGAGGGGGAAACATTGGTAGGTTAAAGCAGTTGAATTAGACTTGTTGTAAGTTACCTTTTTTCCAGATCTGTGCCTCACTTGCTCATAAGCTTCGGGCAACTTGCTTCAAAGGACACCATCAACTTAAACTTCAGTAATGTTAAATCTCATGAAAATATTTGGGAGAAATTATTTGAAACTCAATACAGAGTGCTGCCAAAAGCACAGTATGATTTTCGTCTTTTTCCATGCTCAATGTCTGTTGAAGGAGCAAGTAGTAACTTGCTGTAAAATCTTCGAAATTATGCTATGAAGTGGCATGGAAATTTATAGGTAGGCATAATAGCAACTTCTAAATTGACTAGATCTGAAGCTGGTAGTGTCCTTGCATCTTGCTGTTTTAGTTAAGCTTATAAAATTAGGGGTAGGAGCAGGGATAGGGTGGCTTTAATGATGCTTTGCTTAATTACAGCTAAACTTTATGTTCTGACATAAGTGGGTGCACCTCAGTGGAAGCTGATGGAACTGCACATGCTTTTAAGGGGGCTGAGCTGTGTTCAAAGTTTGGAATGAACTTTACATTTCTTCAGTGAGATTGTGCATGTATGAATAAGTGTAGAAGCCTTTAAATAAACATTTGTCCTCACAACAGCTGAACCGGAATTAATCTTTCTTTTGTGTGTTTCTTTTTTTTTTTTAAAGGCAAAAACGTTGTGCACCAGTTAGGTGTATCTCTTGAAGACTTATATAATGGTATTACAAGGAAACTGGCACTGCAAAAGAATGTTATTTGTGGAAAGTGTGAAGGTAAAAAAAAGTAGTAGTGGTTTTGAACCCCTCTTGCTCTGAGCTTTTTTTTTTTCTTTTTAAAGAACACTACGGGGGGACTGGGAATAAAGTGGTGGTGACGGGTATTTTATTTTTCTCTCTCCTTTTCTGCCCCCATTCCCCCCCTTCGTCCCCCCACCAATCTGCCAGGGTATTTCGTTCTCACTTAGCTTACCCAAGAATAAGGCTCTCTTCAGCATAGTGGTATAAAGTTATTGTTCTAATGGCAGACTTCAACTCACTGCAAATTATAGTTAAGGGTACCTAAATTAAAAGTATCTTAATCCAGAACTTAATGGCTGTTTCGTTAAACTTTTTTTTTTTAATTGCTGTGGGTAGAAGTCTAGCTTGTATTACGCAACTCATTTTACAGCTATTAAGTACGCATAATGACTGGTCTTCTTTGAGGTAAATCTTAATAAGGTCTTGTATCTTAGTACTTCATTAAATATTTAGCAAGCAGGTTCTTTTCAAAGTATTAATGGAATGTCTAGGTCTCGAAGTCAGTATGCTGATAGTTCCTTGAAAACCAAGATGTATTGGGAGGTGGGGCAGAGGCTAATAAAATAAGCTGTACGTAGAAAACTTGACTTTCTTCTGCTTGTAGAAACTTCTAACTTGTGGGGCATGTTTCGTGATGGAAACTAAATACATTGGAAATACATTACTGAACTACTCAAGGTTGCCCTAAAGGTGCTCTTGAAGTCAATGAATTCCAGCCTGACTAGAGTAACTTTTTTTTTGAGACTGAGATAGACTGAGATCAGATTTAACTTTTTTGTCAAAGGTTATGGCGGAAAGAGAGGGGCAGTAGAAAAGTGCCCTGTGTGTAAAGGAAGAGGAATGCAAGTTCTGGTTCAGCAGATTGGACCTGGCATGGTACAACAAATCCAAACTGTGTGTCCAGAATGCAAAGGCCAAGGGGAAAGAATCAATCCGAAGGACAGGTGTGACAACTGCAATGGCTGTAAGGTTGTAAGAGAGAAAAAGATCATAGAAGTTCATGTTGATAAAGGTAAGAACTGTATATTTGTTCTGTGTCCCTAATCATAGTCTACAGTTCTGCAAAGAATAAATGGATTTCTTTTCTCCAGGTATGAAAGATGGTCAGAAGATAGTATTTCATGGAGAAGGTGACCAGGAGCCTGATCTGGAGCCTGGTGATGTTATAATTGTGCTTGATCAAAAGGATCACAGCGTCTTTCAGAGGCGAGGGCATGACTTAATCACAAAAATGAGAATTCAACTCTCAGAGGCTTTATGTGGTTTCAGAAAGACCATTGAAACTCTGGATAACAGAGTTCTTGTCATAGCATCTAGGCCAGGTAGGTCTTAAAGAGTTCTGATGCTATATAAACTGCTTGCCTGTTTTTAATTGTGCCTGGACTGGGTTTTTTTTTGGGGGGGGGGGGGGGGTTGTTTTGGTTTTTTTTAACCAGTTGATGCAACAGATTAAAACTACACTTGCAGTCATTTAGTTGGTTCTTTGTCATTCTTGTCACTCCTTCTAAAACTACATGCAGAATTAAGCTAAAGCTGTCAAATGCTTCTTAATAAACTTCAGCTTCAGTTGGTGGATAGCCAGAAAAATACTCAAGAGGCCAGAAACTTAAACTCCATTTGATTATCTGTTAATTCAGCCTGAAGGCTGTGCTTAGAGAAGCTGATTCTCTTACAGTAGAGGAAATGGCCTAACTGGCCTTTCTTCTGTATAGCTTGGTTTTAGTGCTCTTCAGCCTGCAGCCTTTTCTAGTTGCTTAGTAGTCTCCCTCAGGTGCTGTGGGAACGCTGCTTGTGTGGAACCCTACTTTCATGGCTATGAAAGGTCTGTTACGTAAGCTTACTTGCAGCTCTTACCTCTGTGTAGGTGAAGTGATAAAACATGGTGACCTAAAGTGTATCTACAATGAAGGGATGCCTATCTACAAATCTCCAATGGACAAAGGCAGCTTAATTATACAATTTTTGGTAAGTTGACTGCTTTTCTGTAGCAAAGATAATCTGTGTTGGCATCAGGAGTAACTATTCATTTAAAAAAAAAATAAAATTGTAGGTCCAGTTCCCAGAGCACTACTGGCTCCCAAGGGAGAAACTGTGTCTGCTGGAGGCTCTGCTTCCTCCACGAGAAGATGTTATGATTACAGATGAGATGGATCAAGTAGACCTTGAAGACTTTGATCCAAGTGAGCAAACCTACCGTAACAGTGGGGGAGAAGCATATGAAGAAGATGAGGAGGGTCCAAGAACAGGAGTACAATGTCAGACATCTTAAAGCAAGGTGGAGTGGATGTCATCTAAAATGTAAATTTTCACAATGAAAACTGCATGGCTGTAATAGCCACTGCTTGTGGTTTTTGTGTTCAGCAAATTGAGTTGCTGCGCTGTCAGTATCACCTTTTTGTAACTAATTTATATTGTGTTCTTGTAGTCTTTATATATAAAGCAAATGTCATACAGCTGAGAACTGAGTTGGTATACATGTTCCTTTGCTGTGAAGGTTCTCAATTTATGTCACCTATGCTATTTATATAAGACTTTGGCAATGTTGATAGAGGCTAAGTGGAGTGTCTTATGTAAATACTTTCATACTGGAAAATTAATTTCATAGAATAAAACATAGCAGAAATAACTTCTAATAAATAGAACTCTTCACATTTTATCGTGCTTCTCTTGTACTTCCCAAGCCACTCTAGAGAGTTTTTCAGACTCCTGTCACCTAGTCTAGATTGTTCTCCATATTCAACTTTGTGTTAGCTGCAACACTAGCACCTGTCTCATTTTGTATTCAAACATATCTTGTGCATGCCCCACTCCTTGCGTAATAGCACTCTTCCCTGGTTCTTTTGCTGTATTAGAGTAGCATTCCTTCAGCTGCTTAGCTCTATGTAAGTGTAACTTAGGGTTATAAGGTATACTTCTAATGTGTATAGAGTGTACCCCACACACTTCTAATTTACATACAGGCAAATATTTCCAAATAAAATTTTGATCTTTCAGAAGCTTAAGCTCTATATTTCAGCCTTCCCTAGAAAGGGTTTTTACTGCCTCCTAGGTGTTGTACTTCAGCCTTAACCAAGATGAATAAACCAAAACCACGTGTTGGATATACTGCTGCTGTTCTATAACATGGCAAGATACCATAGTAGAATGATCACATTAAAGCTTTTTTCCTTTCATCTGTTTTCTAGTAGAGTTTGTATTAAGTTAGGGTTGGAAACAACTAGCCCCCTTTCGTGAAATTAAACCGTGATGAATGAGCTACATGTCACCATACAATTGCCGGAACAGGTGTTCAACTYAAGTGACCCTCCTGCACTCACTGGGACATCAAGATGAGCGCAGGCTCTCATTTCCCATCGTACAACACAAAGCCTCGCCCCTTTTCCTTCTGCTAAAATAAGCTGCTGAGAGACTTGATCAACACTTTCCAGCTCCAGTCTATTTATGTATAAAGGTAGGGGAGGTCAACTGAACAGCTCCTTCACCCATGACTACATATTTCTAAAAATACATTTTTCCAAGGATTAGACACAAGTTACTTGCATCCGTAGCTTTTATTTTTAAAAAAGTAAAGCTTTCTCTCATGCTAAACAAAATCAAAATTACATATAAACATACCTGATTTTGCAAATCAGCATTACTAAAATGCTTTTATCATACTAAAAAATTACATAGAAGGACAGTCATATTCCTACAAAGTGCCACAAGAGAACCAAAGGGTCTGAGTTAAGACATTTAAACTGGACAGTCATAAATATGAATTTCTTGGTCATCTCCAACAGATACAATTTTGGACCCACTTCCATTGTACTTCACTCCCCAAACCTGCAAATAGGACATACACAAGGTTATCAACAGGAGACTAAGACAAAATGTCCTCATAGGAGTCGTTTATTTATTGACTACAATAAGCAAAAGAGGGAGGATTATTTAAGATCACATTATTAGAGCTGGTCCAGTTACGGCTTCTGCTTTAACAGCAGATGAGGTTGATGAACCAGAGGAGGGCACTGCCATCTAGTAGGCTGACAGTTCTTACTGACAATGGATGACACAATCTGAAGATACTTGAAAAAGGCTGAAAAGTACTTGCCCCAGTTTCCATAAATCAAACCTAACATTTTCACTCCTACCCATCCTATCTTCCTCTCTGAAAAGAGTATTTTAAGAGTGCTTTCAGGAAAGTAAGAGAGGAAGTATTTTTCATGCAGGCTGACAGGCTGACGCATCACGACAGACTGAAGAATGATCCAGTTTATCCTTGGGCTAATTAAGAGAGCCGTTTACTTACCAGTGCAAAACTTTTAGAAAAATTCAGGTCAGTCCTCTGACTCTTGTGACACTTACACAAACTCTTAAGTGACCTCCATCTCCATCATCAGGATAACATCAGGAAGAGTGAAGGCTACCCAGCATATTAACATGGGATGCAGAATGGGTATATCGATAACAGCATGTTTTGGGGAATCTCGTACACCATTTTGCATTAATACCTAAAAACCAGCCTTCCCAAGACCTGATACATCTCTGCCTTCCACAAACTTAGGAGATGACAGACAATGGCTAAAACACCACTGCAAATCCAATTCTGCTTGGAACTTCAATGCTAAAACCCCCATAGCTGTAGATAAAATAAGGTTATCAGCAAAAAAGTACTATGGAAGAAAGAGCCCAAATAAAATCTGAAAGAATTTCCTTTGTTAAATGTTCCTCTATGATCCATTAAAAAATAGCATTGTTCTATTCAACACCTAACATTTTGAAAGATTAACTTGGTAGATACCTAACTTACTCTTCCCTCACGGGTAGCTATTACTGAGAGAAAAAAAAAAAAAAAGAAAAAGTATTACAGACATTTGAGGAAGAAAAAGTCCCAAGTTTCAAGGGTGCTTTCAAGCATCTTTTTAGATAATTCCATCCTTTTAAATAAGTATTTTCCCCCCTTACACATGCACACATTGTGTAAGTGATAGAAATAACTAAGACCATAGACAAAGATAAAAAATACAGTCTGGTAAGAATCCTTTCGGCCAGTCAGGATTGCCTTTATTTGGACCTGAAAAATGTAATTACTTGAAAGAGATCAGCCTACACGCTTGGAGTATTAGTTCAATATTAAGTGCCAAATAATTATGAACAACTTTTAAGATTTCATTACAGCAAACTGAAGTCCAACCCCGAAGCTACAGCACCAAGTTGAAGCACAAATGTGTACAACCACACAACTAAAGTTCTCCTGTGAACACAGTGACCTAGATAAAGTAGACATACCTGATCTTGGTGGTCAAAGAAAGTGTGAACACAGGTTCTCGTTCCAGCATCCCAAACTTTTACGCTTTTATCAGATGAACTGAAAGAAAAATAGTATTGATCAATGTTTAAATTAATGGATTAACTACAGTTTAGTGCAAAGCTTAAAAGATCTCATACGGTAGACAAGAAACCCTATTTCACCCATCAAATACAGGGATGAARTAGCAAAGGAGTGCATCTTCTGCCAGGTTCCAGTTACCTTTAAAATCCATTTACTGTTTCCATGTCTGCAACATGAAAATGAAGACTCCCATTTTAGCCAGAAAATTCATTGAAGCAAGTTCTTTGGATAAAGAAACTCCTATTACATATATTCGGTCCCCCAACTACCTGAGCTGTTTTAAGAGTTAACACTAAAGATCAACTAGATTAATGTACTACTACATTAGGTTGTACTTTTTAATTCAACAGCAATTTTTCAGCCATTTAGAATCAAATTGCCCTTCTCTTAGGTTTAGATGTTCTTCATTTGTACGGCACTACACTGCAGTGGGATGATTTACACTATAAAATACTATTCACTRTAACTGGTATCACATCACAGATTGGCTCTTGAGTCTTTAATTGTAATCTGTATGTTATTCTACTATAGATTCCATTGCAATTTGTACACATTTGCTTTTTATGATCCATCTCCCTTTATGGATATAAAATGATATTTATTTTTTTCAGTAAGCATAAACAAATTAAAAATCCTCACTACCTGGAAACAAAATGGGTATCATCAGGACAAAATGCTACATTTAATACCCAGGATCCGTGACCACTTAATGTGCCAGCCAAGTTTGCATGTTGCCTGTGGAAAGAACAAATTTTAACATTTGGTTTGTGAATTCCAGGGAAAAAGCAACAGGAATATACTCTAGCTAGTGCAGTCAGGAATGGCTCAATGCCAGGTCATGGAAGGTGACTTCTGGACATTTGTTCATCCAAGCTGAACTGATGTTACAACAGATTCTGGTTTTCCATTTCAAATGGTTAACATAAAAAGAAATCACTAAGAAGATACATTGGTGGACAAAACACTTTCACCATGAAGAAGGCAAAGTAACGCAGGTTTAGGGGAGTGAAGATCACTGAAGCAGTGCCTTTTTCTCCCCAGGGTCTTCCAAGTTTTTGCACGATGCAACAGAAACAGGTCATAAATAAAATTTCTTGGGTACAGAACAGATGTTTAAGATGGGTAAACACAAACACACAGGACAGATATACAAAACAATTAGCCTGTTGCCTACAGGGCAAATATGAGGAAAGTAATTTGTTTTCCAAGTTAAGGCTGTCATCCACCTATGCACTTTTTAAAAACTATCTTAAGGGTGTAGTATTTTATTATTTGAGATTATTTATTACATAAAGAAGTCAGCAAAAGCTGAAGGGAATTACAGAAGCTGAAGGGAATTATAGAGAGCAGAGGGTCTGATATATTTTTTACAGTATCAGCCTCTCCGAATACTTATTTTCCTGTTAGCATGTCTTGCAAAATAACAACTTACACATCGTAGATTTTGATATAGCCATCATCTGAAGCAGTTACAAGTAACTGAGAATCTGGAGAAAACGTCAGTGAACGAATAGGCATCGCATGACCTGAAATTCAAAGTTATATATGGCTTAGAATGTAGCTATTCCTCTTACTAATGACAGTGCTTAAGCCACACAAGAACAGCATTCCCTGTTAAAAGAAAGCAACCTCTGAAGAGTCTTTATGCCTCGACAGGCTTCTTTGCACAACATAACATGGAAACTGACAGTAACTCCGAACTTTGAATGTTAAGGCATGTCCACTGCAACACAAAAGTTATCTTTTCAGCTGTGGACCTTTATTAGAAATTATGTCATATTTTCTAATATGATTTCATATTGTTTAAGTGGTTGGGGTTTTCAATTAACTATCCAACTCGACAGAAACAGCATGAACATTAAAAGCCCATTTATCTGTCAGAAAAGTGCACATCTTCTACAATATAAAATGTTTGATTATTTTTTAAAACAGGAATAAATTGCTATAAAACTGATACCAGAGCAAAAAGAAAAATCATACACATGGCAGCACACATTTGGCTTAGCTTCATTCCCTTGTACTGCACTGCAATACAAGAAGGAACTGCAATTTAAGAATTTAGTTAAGCATTATTGACTCTATCTTTTGAGATAGGCATTTATGATGCAAGCCTGAGTTTACAGTTTGCCTCTAATATTTTAAGCGGTTTAAGCTGCAGCACACTAAATAAATACTGTCTAATGGACAGAAACACCAACTCGTTTATGCCATAGCTGTTGTATCTTATTCTGACTTGCATTATATCCTTTAATTTTGTTGAGGAATGAAGCAGGAACTTGGGTACTGCAAATACACAAACCATTACCTTCTAGCGTATGCAGAAGTTTTCCAGTTGCAATATCAAAAATATTGATAATGCCATCTATCGCTCCACTGGCTAAGTATTTTCCATCTGGACTCTGTAATAAAACACAGAAAGTACGCATTTAACAACTGTATGCATTTGCGCTATGCACCTCCCTGACATTCTCTTGGCACCTTTTCACAAATACGATCTACGCAAGATAGGTGGGCTCCAAAAATCCTGAAGACTTCAGCTGACTTATTCACAATATGTGTATAAGCAAGATCAATGTATATTTTCTATATATGCAGGGGGGGAATGTCACGCAGTTTATATTTGGAACTATCGAAGTATGGCCGTCATTTAGTATTACGTAGAGATAAACTGACAGATGGGAACAAAAATATCTGATTTACAACATATTACATCAATAGCAATTTCACAGAAGAAATTATCAGTTGTGCTTCTTACATATGCAATGCTAAGGATGAACTTTCCTCTGGTGTCCAGAGAATATTCTTTCTTTCCAGTTTCAACACCAAAAATATTTACTTTTCCCACATGACTTCCTGTTGCAAGGTACTGGGAATCAGGTGAAAAAGCCAGAGACCAAGCATCAACTGCATTAAAAAGAAAAAATCAGTTAGCTGAATACTGTTTCTAGTTCTTATTCAACAATGTCAGTTCTGTATGCATCTGTTTAGACATTTAACCCCCTAACTACTCTTTAAACTCTACTACATACTCTTAAGAAGAGTGTAAAGGTCATGAAAGTTAACTTCCTTCTACGTAATTAATGGAGCATAGCTTGAGCCATTTATTTCCATTTAGTGAAAGATTACATTTTCTAATAAGACCTTGAGCTTATTAGACCCTCCCATAACAGCAAATTTAGAATTTAAGACTGCATGTGTTAAGTCTAAATTCTTACTTTTCTCCTGGTACCAAAAGATATTAAACCAGTAAGAGAAAGCAACACTAGTATCTAGCAAAGCACAGAAGATGCAGGAGAAACGCAGATACGCGAATGTGACATAGATCAACATTCCTTGCAACGGAAGTTAAAAAAACATACCTTTTTATAGCAGTACAATGTATTTATTTGGCACAATGTAATTTACAGTTCTTTTCTATAAGCTTAGTATTAATTACCTAAAACACTACAAGATTGTTCTTAAATTAGGGACTGTCAGTGGACCAATGAAATATTTAGAGTAAGATCTTAGGCCCTGAATTCCAACTTGGAGGAGGTAACACTGATCCAGACTTCAGCTTTACTGTGTTTTGACTTGCTCGCTCAGGATTGGATGTACTGCATAAATCAGCATCACATATACGCCTCAAATTCAGTGCAGTGCAGTGCTTACGAAGAAAGTTCAGACTTTCTTTGTAAAACAATTTGAATAAGTATTTGAATTACTTTTCAAAATATCCTTTTATCAATACATCTGTAAGAGCAAGCTGGTTTCCATTCTGCTTTATGCATCTAGAAAAAAGCATATCTAAATGTATCTGAGAAAGCATAAGTAGTGTGAAAAAATAAATGTAAAATTGTCTGGTACTACTTTATGTTGAGCTCATAAAATCACTACGATTTTTACAAACAAAGATTTAAAAAAAAMCCCCAAACACTAGTCATCTCATATACCCTAATTATACACTGTACGGTATTCTCTATCTAGAGTAAGTACACTTCTTACGCAGAGACAGCTTAACACTGATATCTTACCAGGACCAGCATCTATTGACTTGATCTGTTTGCCAGTTTCTAAATCCCAAAGGCGAATATGGGCATCTAGCGAGCTGGATGCTGCAACAGCGCCTGTGTGGCTGATATCCACAGATACCACGCCCAGCTGGTGACCCTCCAAAGTCCATTGTAGATCCAATTTTTCATCATTCCTTTTGTTCAAGGGAAAGAAAAGCCCAGTTATGAATAGCTGGAGGTACTTAACCAATCTCCAACCTCAGACAAAAGAAACAAACAAGACAACCCACATTTCTCCATTTTGTTCAACAAAAGGGGAATCCATTTTCACCCATGAAATGTGAAGATAGCTACGCACAAAACGCTCTCTGTACTTAAGGGAAAGAACCAAAAATCAATCATTTACCATATTTCTACAAAACATGTACTTCATCTTAAGTTTGTAAGTAGTCCCACTGAAATGTCCATTTCACATCAGTACGTGGGTACTTACACAGCAGACTGTTAATCTGTCAGCATAGCATGAAACGCAATGACCAATATTTTTATAATCACAACAGAGCTACTCATGTCATTAAAGTGAAGCATATACTTAATACTGCTTTGGCTAAGAGACAGAACAATTTATTTGCAAAAGCACACTTTAGTGTCATTTGTATGAGAAGTGTATGAGGATTTTTTTTTTAAATAAAAAAGATGTCATTTCCTCTTTTACTCTATTCCCATTATTCCTTTCACAGTACACATGCTCCCAATGCATTGTCTCATAAGAAGGTGCATTTCCAATTCTTTGGTTTAGAAATACATCAAGTTGTACTATTCTTCTGGCAGACGACATGTAAAATTTGACATGCATTTTCAAAAGGGTTTGCGTTCTTTGAAAATTAAAACACATGAGAATGCTACCACTCCAAGAGAAAGCACGCACCGATGAAGATAAGCTTGCTCAAGAGAACAGTTCTGTGTGCCAGGCTACCCCTTCCCTGATGTAACTTCTAACATCCCTGCAGATTATCGAAATTCAACACTGCTCTATCTCCATACTAACTACTTCCAAGGCTTAAAACTGGTTAATATGGAGCACTTCACTTACCACTTCCAGACCTTCACTAGATCATCCAAAGAACCAGAGATCACTGTTTCAGAACCATCTTTTTTATTTTTTCCCCAGGCAACTGACCAAATGGCATCATCGTGAGCTAAGAGAGAATATAAGCATAGAAATTAAAAATTAAGTGGTTTCTTATGATAGAATACAACTACCAGTTTTGGTAACGCTAAAATTGCTGATTGTAATGTTGGCAATAGACCCCTTGCTCTTCAGGTCTATTGATGCTTTGAGAGCCTTCTCACCGTTTTCATTGTTTCAAAACACGATGTATTTTGTTCACCAAGGTCACTGTTGAAAAAACAGCATAGCTATTTTTGAGTTATTCAGATTTATGCTTAATATGAACATAACCCAGGTCATCTCACAAGTGTAACTGCCGTTATCAATTTTACATCATCCAAGATATTATTTAGTACATGTTAGTGTTTTCTCACCTTGCTCTTGCTTGAAGAGAATACCGTACTAGAAAGAAAAAATAATTAACGTTATGTATGACCAGCCTAAAAAAAAATATCAAGCTAGCGATTATTTTAATTAACACTGTGTTTTCACTTACCTGGGTGGTCATGTCTTTATGGAAGCAATCTTAACAGGAACGCTCTGGAAGGAGAAACCCCATTAGGCTCAGCAATAAGACTCTGCCTCAGAAACACTGCTCTGGAAGGAGAAAACCCGGCAGGCACAGGGATGAGGCCTGAGGGAAACCCCGCCTTTTGGTCACCCTCCGCTCGCACGGCGAGAAGCGCCGCCGCGCAAGGGCCCAGCACCCCCGCCGCGGCTTCCCCTCGGCCCGCGGCCGCCTTCGCCCTCCCTCGCGGTACGGTATGGTACCGTACCGTGCCGTGCCGTGCCGAGCCGAGCCGAGCCGTGCCGTGCCGTGGCCGAGCCGTGCCGTGCCGTGGCCGAGCCGAGCCGTGGGGGACACCACCTTCTGCCCGCCGCCACCCCAGCCGCCGAGGCACTGTGATGACGCCTCCTACCACCGAGAGCGCGGCAAGAGCGCCTCTCCCCAAGGCCCTTCTCTCCGCCGCAGCAATAGAGAGGACTCCGGCCTCGCGCTCTCTACTGCCGCCGCGTGGCCAAGGAGGCTCCCTTCGGCCCAACGGCCCTAACAACGGCCCTAACAACGGCCCTAACAACGGCCCTAACGGCCGCGGCGGCAGCCCGCGCACAGCCCGCCGGCGGGAACAACGGCCCGCCGCCCTCCGCCGGCAGCGCCCCTGCTGCCTCAGGCGTACCGCGGGGGCGAAGGCGGCGGGGTCAGCTCCCTCCAGCCTTCACGGGTCGCCCTGACGAGCCGCTCCGGCGGCAGCGCGCGTCCCACCCCGGCTGGCCGACGCTCCCCTTCTCACGGCCTGGCAGCGCAAGGGCCGGAGCACCCGCAGCCCAGCTCCCTGCCTTCTTCAGGGGGTGCCGGTGAGACCCGTGGGACTGATATTGTGGGCTCCGTCTTCAGCCGCTTGCTTCCAGCTGTGCCCCTTCCCAGCCCTTCATCTCGTCGCCCTTCATCTCGTCACCCTTACTTAGACAATGAACCCCTTGGGCGAGGGACCAGTCACTGTGGCTGTAGCTGTCCAGAAGCAGTCAGCATCTTTTGTGTATGATATAAATAATCGTAATACCTTTCGGTGTTGCTGATGGCAGTAATGATGTAAACTGTGGAAAAGGTGAAGGACTGAGGAGTGCATTCAAGTCTGCCATCTCAGCAGTGTTGGAAGCTCCTGGCTGAAAATTGCAGCTGGCTGCCTTTTGTCAAAGATGTGGAGGAGGAATGCCAACCAGGCAGGGGAGACTGAGCACAAAATTTACTTCTTACCCTGGGCTGTTGGGTCACTTTATAAACAGCTGGCTCCCAGGATCCTCGAGTTGCAGTAAAAGTTGAGCAGTACTGCCCGTTTCTCTCACCACAGCACAGAAGGCTTCTTTAATTTCACTGGAGTGAGAGGAAGTTTCCCTACTAATCATCTGTTTCAGAAAAAAAAAAAAAGGTATGACTTTTTGGAAGCTGATTTTTTTCAAGTTGATGCCTCTGCTTGAGTTAGAAGTGGGCAAAATGTCAGAATTAAAGTTCAGGAGAATAAATCAGATTCCCTGAGGCTTAAAATTAAAGACAAAGGATCAGTGGCCTTTCACAGCTTTTAATCAGTCTTTATGTGTACACAAAGCTCTTTGAGATCAATAGAGCTTGTCTGAGTAAGCAAAGTAACAACCAAAACAGGAATTCTGAACATGGCTTAACACAGTTCTGCAGTCAAGAATAAAAATCTGGGTAAAACTCTTACATATAATTACAGAATCCTTAGTTCTCTGATTATTTAGATTGAGCTTTAAGAGGATTTTAAGGCATACTGCTTTAATATATTGAATTTCAGAAATGCTCATTTTCTTGTTAATAATGATGCGATGTTAAGCATTTTCCAAAAGTGGGAGAAATTATTCTATTTCTTACCAGGATTCTCCTAAGAATTCTTCCATTTAAATTTGTACTTAAAGTGTAATACTTTCACCTTATGTTCAAATGATCAGGATTTGGCTTTGCAATTCTGTTTAGAGTACTGCAGTACTGTAATATAATCTTTGGCAGACAAAGGGTTTCTAATGCATCCAGAGTTTTCACATCATGCAAAGTTCTTCCATGCACTAGTATTTACTTTGTACACAGAACACCTTAGACCTTCATGGGAAAAGATTGTTACTGTTCTCCTGCGAGAGCAGAGTGAGATTGTGGGTTATTTCCTACATCACTTATGACACAAATCTGTATTTGTCAGAGTGAAAGCTGATTAGATGCTGCTTTGGTGCATCAAGGGGATAATCTGAAGTAAAGTGTGCCAGATGTTTGATTTATAGATAAACTGTCTCCTCGGAATGGTAACTGAGAGCATGTTTCTATATGTTTGTCCTCATTCTGGAGTACTGCACGCTTTGTATCTATATGGATATTTCAACCCTAATCAGAATAATACTTTATGAGTGCATATGTGTTACAATGCCAGTTTTTTAAACAATGTTACAAGAGAAAAACCTGGTGTATTTAAAAACATTATGATCACCCTGATATTGTGCTAACACATAGAAGTGAATTAGGTCAAGACTTTGAGGTGCCATATAAACATTGCAAAAGGCATTTCCCAGCCCAAAGCTCAGTTGCAGAGAACAAATTGAGAGCAAAACACTTAGTTTCAAAAATAATAGGCTGAGTGCCATTGTGGCCAGCTATTGCAATCAGAATTCAGATCAGCATTCACAGTTCAACACCTGCCCAGCCTTACACAGAAGATGAATGCCAAGTAAGCCTTGATTTATTAAGGTCTTGAAGACACATGAACCTCCATAAAACAGTAAGGCTAGATAATTAACTGGGAGCTTCAGCTCTGCAGGTACATGAACACTACAGCATTCAAATTTTGTCAGATGTGTCAACTCCTCTCCCCCTTCCACACTAAATAATTTACTAGTGGCTTTGAGGAAAATGATAATGGTATTTGAAGTTACGTGTGGTGTGTGCCGAAGTGGGCAATACATGAATATGTATTCTTGTGGTTATCAAGATGGAACGACCTTGTCAGTTTAGGAAAGGGACTGTGTAACATAACTGTACCTGCAGAGGGCTGGATTCAATTATAGGTCCCTTTCAGGGCTGATCCATCAATTTTGGGTTGGATTTTCCGTCTTAGGGTTCAGTGTAGGATCAGTCACAGAAACCCGCAGGCGCTGCAGAAACAAAGGGCGACTTCTCACAGAGCTTGGAGTCTGCGTGCAGATTTATACCATCTGCCCGTTGTGGGGCAGCAGCATCAAGATAATCTCCATCTCTTTCCAGTAGCAATGGGTTGGCATTCATAATGAAACATTAATCATTCCGCGTCCTTCTGTGTCTGGGGACTCTGAACAGTTGTGGCAGAAGCAAAGGATTCTCTGCTTATGTTGCCTGATGTGCCTCTAGGAAACCATTAAATGACTGTGTTCCTGGGAGTGAATTGGAATGGCATTTGCACTGTTTGGTCATTCATTTCAGATATCTGTCCCCTCCATCAAGTCCAGGAAGACAGTTACACACACTACATATACCTTTTTCTTGAAAGACAGTGTATAAGCATGTATAATGCACCCATCAGCATTGTAGTGCATTAGTATCAGGGTAGTTGAGGCAAAAGCAAGAGCCACAGAAAATCAGATCCTAATACAGTCTACAGTTTCACTTTTGAAATGAGTCCAGTTACTTGCATGCAGATTTGATAAACTTTCAGCTTTTGTTTGTTTTCCTCTGCTCACTTATTTCTTTGTTATATATTTTTCAGCTGCAGTCCCCTTTCTTCCCTTTTCTTGCAACTTTATATGCTTTTTCACTGATAGTTTTGTCTTTGATGGTCCCAAGCAGCTAAACTGGGATGTAGAGTCAAGTATACACTTTCCTGAAGTTCAGAGAAGTTCAAATCAAGGCTTTGCTTTAAACTAATCTCTTGTCTTATTTTTCACAACATCCATTGTAAAAGCACTGCATGTTCCAGGTGAACCCACAGACTACCACAGGCACCACACCCAGCCATCAGACTTTATAGGACATAGAGTTGGAACTACACTCACATCTTTAGTCCACGTGCTGGCCAAAACAGGGAAGTGACATAATGGAAAAGCTCTTCTTCAAGAATCTGAAACCAAGTCCAAATATTAATGACGTTCTTGCCCTGTGAGTTAAGGAAGGATCATTATTCCATTTCACAGATGGGTGAAATCTGAAGCAAGGTGACAAATTTAGTCAGTGGTAGATCGAGGAATGGAACCCTTTTCTCAACCTCTTGGTATGTGCTCTAACTCAGTATCTACACATTGACATTGCTTTAAGCTTACACTTAAATATTTAATTGCTTCTCTAGCAAGAAAGCAAGCCTTTCAATGTATTTAGTCAACAACCAGTGAAAAGTTCTTGGGACAGAGAAAAATGGAAAAGAAAATCAAAACTGCCAGAGACCGAGCCTAACAGGAATGAAAATAATACTTAGCACTTGCAGGAACAAACCTTTCTCTGACTGGCACTGTGCAGTTCCACCCCAAGGTGTCCTTATGGGGTACTGGTCAGAGGAAAGCTTGGCCTGGAGAGCACTTTCCTTCAGAATGGATGAGGTTCCTTCAGAATGGATGAGGTGGGCAGTGAGATTGGAGTGAATGAACAGCTGCTTCTGGGAAGAAAAGAAGAAAATAAAACAATTAATTAAACAAATAAATCCTAAAAGCTAGACTCCTTCCTCCATGGAATCAACCTCACCTCCCCACCATCACCCGCAGAGAAGCCAGAATGGTTAGATGTAATTACAGGCCTTTTAATCTCCTGCTTATGGCATTTATAGGTCAAAAAGAACCTTTGAGAGCACAACTGTTTTGAAAGGAATAATAAAATGAACAAAAAAAAAGCAAAAAGAGATATTTTCTAGCAATTGGTCTGTGCTTGGTGATAACTGAACCCAGATGTTACTCTCACCCTATCTTCTCTTTCTCCTTGTGGAAAGTCTTCAGTTCTTCCTTCATTTATTTGCTGTATTTAATCAGAATTATTATATTTTATTCTTGATTTTGTTCTCTCTCACAGCTTCTCTTTTTTTATGTGGCAAGAGGTGGGTCAGAGAGAGTTTCGAAGACCTTAACATGAGCCTGAAAGGTCGAATGAGTATGTAAAATGCAAGTACGATAAAAGAAACATCTGGTGCTCATTTGTCAGGATTGAAATAAGGCCCTTTAGAACATCATGCATGTGGTTGGGACTTGCTTTTAGAAAGCACAAAGTTTCAACCCATACATCAAATCTAGCAGTAAAACTTTTCTCTCCATTATGATGAATCTCACGTGTTTTACCAAAGTTAATGTATGTCCCTGCTATTGTGGCTTCAGATATACATGACAGCTAGTGAGGACCTGATCTATGACCTTATGTACCAAAATTCAAGTATTTGAGCTCCAGGAAAACATTTTTGGCTGTCAGTTAATAATGGGCTGTTTAGTTGTGAGCAACTTAATAATGATCACATAATCTAAGCCACTATTTTAAGCCTGATTGTGTACTTTTTACTTTGGTATCCATACCTGATGCTACAGAAGAAAATGCTGTAACACGTGCATATTGGTAGGCTTTTCTATGCCAAACATCACCCAAGTGATGTTCAGTTCTCAAGTGTGAGTGAATGTCTGCAGTCACTGCCTGTGTAAAGCAAGATACTATTCTCACAAAGCAAGAGTATGAAGGCATCAGGGATCCCATGCACTTTTTTTACCCAGAATGCTAGTTCTTCTACTTGCATCTGGGTCATGTGAAGTTATGATGCGTGGTGGCAAAGAAGACAAGAGAAAGCATCTTTTTTTTCTGATCCTTGCAGACAAATGTTTGAATAGGTTGCTGAACTGGGAGACAGGGAGGAGAGAAGGAGTTTCCTCCACCTGCCCTGGGACATTCTCTGCCTGACCAAGCTGTTCACAATTCACTAATGATGGGATGAAGACATCATGGTTCCAGTCTCTGGATATGTTATTTGCTCCACTGTAAAATGTTATTAATTTTATGCTTCTTAGGGATTCTCTTTATAAATTGACAATCCACTCAGCTGCTGAAATTGGCTTTTAGCCAATTTTTTGCTGGGGTAGGGAGCCACAAACTGACCTGGCAGTGTGGCAACTTTGTAACTTCAAGGGTCTTATTGATATGAAAAACTTATACAGGATCAAATGTAGAGGGTGCAACTCTGGCTTTTGAGAATAATTAGTAAGAAAACTCAGGAAGAAAACCCTTCATTCATTGGCAGTAGATGCAAAGAAGGTTTGTAATAATTAGCTCAGATAGCCTCAGAAACCTCTAGTTGTATTTAGTAAATGTTTGTTCCTATGTATTTTTGTGTCACCATCTAGAATATATTTACATAAATAGGCACTTAGATCTTCAATGCCTAGTATCCATTTGCATTTGGGTTGCTGGCAGGCAGACTATATGGATACACTTGGCTCAACCAGCCAATTACTTTGCCACTTATCTTCATGTCACTGCCCTGCTTTGTTATTGCAGCCTTCAATGCCACTTCTGTCTTCATCAACACTGTCTCATTCATGCTGTTTGCTTTGATGACTTTGCTGGGCAACTTCTTTCGTGTTCTTGTCTCCTTGTGAGAGAGGCTTATTCTTCTTCAGTTTGCCTGTCTGGCTCACAAACCCTTGTGAATCGAATTGACGGTATTAACCTTACACAGAAGAGCTATGCTGGAGGATAAATGCCAGTGCTCTGCATGCTCTGGCTCCCATGGAAGTCAGTGGGAGGGGGACTAAGCATGGCACATCATGAAACATTGCATTCAGCTACCTCTGGACGAGATGCTTGAATCAAACCATGTAAGTTTGTTAAATCATCGTGTCAGTTGCTGGCTGTGAAAGCCCATTTTACAGTGGTGATTCAACATACTATTTCTGCACAGCAAGAGCGTGTGTTCATGTCTCATAGATTTTACTAGGTCCTGAGCAAATGTTCAAGTGTCTACTGAATCAGTTCCATAAATACCTCATATAACATGCTGTACACTTTCCCCTGCTATTGTGAGTTCCCATCATAAGTACTTCATTCACATCTGACATTGTACCAGTGATGGGTGTTTCATATAATGAAAAAAATTCCTGACTTCTAATGAGATGATTGTTTTGACTGTTTTGGTCCACCTATGTTTAGCAATGTGTTACTGACATGAGCAGAAGCATGGCATGAGGAAATAATAGATTTTGTATGTGAGGTAATCATCATCTAGGTCTCAAGCTTTCCAAGTCAGACATAGAACCAAAAAAAAAAAAAAAGAGGAAAAACTCCTCCTGATTTCAGTCAGTGAATTTCAGATCGATTGCTGTGACTGAAGGATTGTTGCCAACAGCACAAAACACTGTACTGGAATTTGGACACTGTGATCCCAAGGAAATCTTCAGTTCTGTGTTTTTTCCCTGACAAGAAAACCTATCCTTTGAGAATTGTAACATTTAATTTATGAAGTGACACCAGGAACCCTGTGCTCTTGATAAGAAATTCTTGAATTTTGGTGGCTTGGAAATGCCGTCTAAAATGCAAGTGTCCCTTCCAAAGTGGACTTGCAAGTTCCCAAAACCATGGTGGGGAACTCCTGAGGAAAGGTTTTCTTGCAGAGATGGATGCATTGAAAATACTGAGAGTGCAATTTTCCCTGTGGTGTCTTGGCCCTCAAGAATATACTTAGAGGTACTAAAGGTGAGGAGCCCCTAAATGTACTCATCGTGTGTTAGTGAAGTGGCTTTTGCACTGCACAGGAGTCAGTGCCTTCTGCATTTATCTGAAGGAGAACAACTAGTTTATGCAGCTGTACTGAGCTGTATTTGCATCTGTGACCCAGTTAGCTCCAGCTCTTGATGCTGCCTAATGGAGGGAAGTCGTGCACATTTCTGTAATGACACCTAGGCCAGAGCTGACCCTGCATGAAAACAATTACCCACTGACCCCAAAATTTCTGAGGTCAGGAACAAAGACAGTGAGCTTTTAAGCCCTTGCAATGCACCATCAAATTTTGTGAAGTGCGGTCGGTAGCTATCATTTACTAGTCTTAGTTCATACGTTGGTTACTGACAGAGATTTAGCAGTTTATTGTGAAGTGCTACAGTCACCATAAAAATATTTCAAATTTGAGTACTGTCCCTGGATATTACTGTGATATACAGTGTATCACAGTAATAGCATATGGGATTGGTACAAGGCCGTAATCGGCAGTTTAACAGTAAAAGCTGTATCGTAGAAATTTTACCACTGAGCAAGGTGGTAGTAAAAATACGTGAGTGTTGGCCAGCACAGCATTCACCAGTCTAGTGCAAACAGACAAACACGGGTCCAGTTCTTGCCCACATGAACACAATCTTAGAAAGCAGAGAACTATATAGCTCAGTATTGAATAAGAGAAAGGATAGCAGTGGTCCTGTCCAGACTGCCGTTAGAAACGGTGATTTTATAAGAATGCTTAGAAAGCAGAGGAGTTTGTCTGCTTCTTTTGCACTACTGAACTAAGTACATACAAGTGTGCTCAGATCTTGATCCAGCAGAGTATTTAAGCATACACTAAGTGTTTTAGCATTGAAATAAAAGTATTTTGAAGCATGATGCTTAAGTATTTTGCTGGTTCTGAGCCTTAATAACAAGAGATGGTTGTGGTTTATCCCAGCAGGCAGCTAAACACCACACAGCTGTTCACTCACTCGCCACCACAGTGGGATGGGGGAGATAGGGCAAAAAAAAGTAAAATTTGTGGGTCGAAATAAAGACAGTTTAATAGGACAGAAAAGGAAGGGAAAATAATAATAATGATAAAAGAATATACAAAATAAGTGATTCACAATGCAGTTGCTCACCACCTGCAGACCAATGCCCAGCCAGTTCCCGAGCAGCAGTCGCCGCCCCCAGCCAACTCCCCCTAGTTCACATACTGAGCATGACGTCACGTGGTATGGAATATCCCGTTGGCCAGGCTGGGTCAGCTGTCCTGGCTGTGCCCCCTCCCAGCTTCTCACTGGCAGGGCATGAGAAGCTGAAAAGTCCTTGACCAGTGTAGGCACTACTTAGCAACAACTAAAACATCAGTGTGTTATCAATATTATTCTCATACTAAATCCAAAACACAGCACTATGCCAGCCACTAGGAAGAAAATTAACTCTATCCCAGCTGAAACCAGGAGAGATGAAGGTAATAAAAGCCCTCTCCCATCTCCTCAGTGAAGATTGTTGCCCAAATCCTGAAGAGTCAATTTTAATGAGATATTTTAGGCTGATGTTTTGTCTAGGTCAGATTCTTCAGTTCCTGAATTGGGGATGCTCCTAGTAGAGTCTCCATGCAGTTTGATAAAATGTGTGCGGGTTTTGGGGCCCTCTGTGAGAAGTCACTTTTCAATATAAAAGGTGGTCTATCAAACATCAGAAGAGAGAATGGGAAATTTAGCTTCATAGCCAGGTGGTCTAAATATTGGCACATGATTCTCTGCAGCAGTTTTAGATTTTGAAAAGCAGCGTTTCCAGCACGTGTTTAGAATTAGAATAATTTACAATGTGAAGAAAAAACAAATTACAGATTTCCAGTGTAAGTATCAAGGACCAGTCATCTCCTGTTTTCCATATACTGCTTCTTGTGCCAGGTTTCAGCTTCTGAGGAACTAAGTAATGCCCGGGAGAAGGCCTTTGCTGGCAGACTAATGCACAAAAGCTAAAGGAGACTTAGTAATGTGAGCTGCAGTCTGACATACTTTGGAGCCTTAAGTCCTGGGTAGCTATAATCTAGTCATCCTCCTCCTGACCCTGTAAGTGAAAGAGTAGCAAACCTGGCTGGCTGTTTATCCTCAGCACAATGTCAGCCATGGCCGGCTATGTTGCATGTGTATTCATCTCTCCTTCTGTGCAAATCACAGCAAGAACAGCTTCTTTTCCAGAGATGAGAAGTTCCTGGGTTTATTACATGAGATAACAGAAATATGTTATAGTAACTGCTGATAAAGTGCTGATTTAAAGAGATGCAGACTGTAAGTCATGAGTTTTAGTGGATAGTTTTACCTTAGAAAGACCGAATAAAAGCAGAAAGGTTTTTGATTGTCTTCAGTGATCGATATCTTGAATTTGAGAGCTAGATTTCCTCCAAAAGCAAGTGCACAAAATTCAGTTGTTGACAGAGTGAGTTAATCCATGAGGATTCTACATTGTCTAGCTCCTTAAAGAAAATATCCGCTTGCTGAGTAAACGCAATCCCCTTTGCTTTGCCATCTTTACATTGGTGTCTGCACAAATTCTTTTTGTTGTTGCTGGCCTGGTTTTTTTTTTTGTATGAATTGGGTCACTTTCCAGTCTCCTTGCATTATAGCATGTAACAAAATCCAGTGTGACAGTTCCCCAAATGTTCCAATATTTTCAAGGGGGCGGTGTGAGGCAGCAAAGAAAGGCTCTGCCCTTGAAGGAATTAAATCTCTTGGAAAACACAATCTCAGGTCCTTCCAAGCACTTCATTGACTGACTTTTCAGCAAACAGCTGAAAACCTAATTGGACTATGTTCTGATTGGTAAAACAGATCGGGGTGGCAGTCCATAAGCAAAGGAGAAGATGAGCAGGGAAATCTGAGATACATACCAATTTAGTGTGGAAACGACCATCCTCTCAGGTTGATCTGAACTTTCTCACACTGCTACACTGTGCAAGAAGAAAGGAAACAGCCCCAGGCTACTGCTTCTTTCTTTACATGCCTCTCTGTGGTGAAGTCCAGCTAGTGCAAGTCACATAGACCACTTTGCTGAGGCAAGAGGAGACAAGCTGGGCAGTACAGGCAGATACTGGGCTCCCAGGAACCAGAACTTCAACACGTTTAGCGGGGGAGAGGAGCGTTGGGGGGAAACGCAGAGGGTGTGCTCTCTGCTACCCAAGCTATTGCTGCAGCTTGGTCCCCATGAACGGATGCTGCTGCATACACAGTGGCTGGGGATCATGATTACCCCTCTCTCCAGAGTTTCCTTCATCCCCTCCTCCCCTGTTAGGTAACTGCCTAAAAAAGAAGATCCTAGGGTTTGCTAGATGGTCCTGCCCTAACACAATCCCGTCAAGAAAACAAAATTTTTTGATATCATGCCAAACTCCTTGCAAGAACAGCTATAATCTTTCCTTTTTGGAGTGGCTATATTTTGTTTTCACCTCCAATGAAACCAAAATCCGTGACCCATGATCTGAAACATACACCATATACTGAATTATGATCAGAGACATGTTTATCTCATGGTTAAGATGTTCAGAATGTTAATATCACTGCAGTGCATTCCACTGCAAACACACATGCTCAGATAAATTAATGCTGTGGGCATACTTGTGGTTTAGGTGCATATTTTCTTGCAAAATTGTTATAATTAAAAGCACTGGTATCACACGTCCAGGAATGTAGAACTGGCATCCCTCTGCGTCTTATATGAGGCCTGTGTGGGATAAAGGATTCATGTGAAGTGTAAATAAAGTTTGCACCACAAGACAATGAGCATTGTAGAAAATCAGGCTCTAAACATATAGCTGAAATAGAGTTGGAAGAGCCTATGTGAGGATTCAGAACAAATCCAAGGACCCCATTCTAGTAGGTGATGCAGATTTCTTCTGGACATCCCCATCTCTGTGTAGAGGCGAATGTCCCCTTGATGTTTCTGACTCCCCATTATTTCAAAGGAAGTACATTCTGCATGTAGCTGTAGTTGTTCAGTTGTACTTGCAGGTAGAACTCACCTTGTAAAATGAGTGTAAAATTAGTAACAGCATATAATTATTAAAGCATATTTGTTGAAGTAAATCTCTCTTTCTTGCTCATCTTACATTATCGCTGAGTAATGTCATCTTCCCCTACAATTTCAATGGGAATCACTGTACTCGTATCTCCTAGATCTACCTTTTTTCATTAAGGCCTCACAACCAGCTGAAGTTCAGCCTAGCCAAAAAGAGCTCTTTATCTTCCCGATACCCTGTCTCCCTTCCTTCTCCCTTAAGTCCATTTCTTTGTCTTTCCCAGTCACTGAGGAAAACATAATCATTCGGTGTGTTTCTCAGGTCTGTTTCTCAGACTTGGACTTCACATTTGACTTGCCTCTTTTCCATATTATATGCCTACCTCTAAAGCTTGTAGACTTTCTCCATAATATCTCTATGATAATGACAGCCACAGGGCTAAACTTTCATCCTGGGACTTGAGTCTGCTGCTATAATATTCTTTTCTCTGTCTCGATGATTTGGATTGCTCTATCCAGAATGATTTTGCTATAACCATTCTGACTCATCTGCACAGACTCACTTGTTCTCATATCTTTATCATGCTAAGCATAAGCTACTTGTCTTCATTCTCAAGACCATTCATAGCTACGAACTCTGGCCCTTTTATCGTCTGTCATTCAGTATAATAGGTTCTGCTATAATCATGGTAACAATTGTGGGCTGGAGGCTGCTTCTCTTTTTCACATGCAACAGTGCATTACTCCTGGAGCAGCCTCTTCAGTTTCAGTGGGCATACTTGAGAGATTGCATACAACCCATTCTGAGTAAGGGCAGGAAAATCTGCTCTGAATTATTATTATATAATAAATAATCTCCAGATGAAATCATTGGATCGATTTCAAAATCAGTATCCTTTGAAATAGTAAAGTAACAAGAACAGATGTATCATCATGTTAACATGCATTACAAATGAAGTAAATAGATGCCTGTGCATGAATGCCCTGACTGTTGTAACATCCATCAACTCATGTTTTGTAATAACTGAGGTAAGAAAACTATGAATAATTAGCATAATTAAACTCATATACAATGAGAACTATAATACTGCACCACTAGCTAGTTTAGAAAGCTTTTAGAGACAGATATAGATAGACTTAAAATTGCACCGCTGAACCAATAAGCTGATTTATTAATCTTTGATCTCCCTGTGCCCAGGGCTACTCTCTTTGCAGTTAATAGTAGTCATTCTTGGTAATGATGAAACTGTTTAAAAATGAGCATAAATGGAGACTTAATTAAATATCTTTAAATAAACTAGAAGTAGCTCTTGTGGCCACAGAGAATCATGCAATCATGGGATTTAACAGTTTCACTGAACAAAACAGCTCCTTTCAAGTCCAAGATTTAGACTGCCCTAGAACAGCAGTTGAAATTCATTGCCATGATGAAGAATAGTACATCTCTGATTTATTTGTATAGTGGGTAAAGATCTGTTTCTGTGTGCCTTATGCTTTATCAAAAAGTTAGCACTAACTACTTTGGAGTAGATAATAACTAAAAACTTAGAGATTACTGAAGTTTATTTTTAAAATGGTGTAGGGTGAAAAACCATGGTTTATGTAGACTCTATGATGTAAAAAATACCTCTTAAACTCTGAAAGTGGCACAAATAAATAATTAGCTGCTTTTCCTTATCTTTTCCCTTTGAGTATATTCCTCCATTTTCATTAATGGGGTTCATTAAGAGTTCATTCATTTAAGAGTACCTTTGTCAGTTGGTGGGAAAATATTCTTTGTATATGAATGTGACATGCATTTAATGAAAGTGATAGCAAATTGCTCAGTTTTCATAATGTTCCAGATAAAACACTGCCTTTTTAGAAAAGCTTGCTTAACAGCGAAATCGGTCGCATAGATAAAGTATTATTATTACAGCTGTCAGATTGCACCGTTCTGTGTATTAGGGAAAACGGTGAGGAGGTGCTGTATACAAAAGGGTATGTATGTGAAGGACATTAATTTGGTTTCTTGGCAGGTGAAGTTCTTAGATATCAGTACAGTGACGTCCATTCTGGTAGCAGTTAATCTTAGTAGAACTGATCCAAGTGGTAGAGAATTAATGATTTCCTAAAGCAGCAGACCATATTAGCATCTGCAGTGGAAGTCTGTGTTTCTGCCACATTGCCCCTGCAGTGCTTTATACCATGGGGGTCCCTCTAGAAGCATGCAAGTGCAGTAGTCTCTTCTTTATTTTCTATTCTTGCCTGACCCAGAGGCTTATTCTGTCAATATGCCTTCCTGTGAGGATGGGGATATAACAAGGATTTTTAAAATTTGATTTCCAAATTTTTTTTCCTTATTAAATTCCAGTTCTGGCATCTCACTTAAAAGTGTGATTTTGCTTTCATGCTATTGCTGTAAATATGCACCCTGGTGAGATACAGCTGGCAGAAAACGGAATCAATTTAAAGCAACACGTTTAAAATTGAAGTAGGTGCTGCACGGAGTCCTCCTGCAGGTCTGTGGTTTTGCTACCACTTCTCTTATTTTCTTTATACTGTTTATTTGGTAAAGATATAAAAGGGGATGTGGAACAACTAAATGCTATGACCCTGCTACTGCATGCTCATGGATGACCATAGTGACCATGCATAGTCCTGGTTAAGATTCACTACATTTCCCTCCCATCTCCAGACTGAAACTAACCATATAGGGCAAAGCTGGCTCCAAAGGAAATTTGAAGAAAACACCAGAATTTACTGGACCCTACATTTCACAGAGTAAAGAAGTTGAAAAGAATATCAGAAGAATATTTTTTCTCCAATTCTTTACATTTACAGGAATTTGTAGGAAAATCACAGACAGATGATTTGTTTTCTTAGTTTGTGGCACCTTTAAGTTATGTCAGTTTTATGTAAACATAATATTTAAATAGATAGTATTAAAACATTAGATTCCCACAGTACCATTCTTTTAAGTTGCAGGCTAAGGGAAGTGATTTTTCTTTATATTCTTCTAATAAAATTCCAAATATCAATTATTTCTTTTTGTCCCACAAGTGAAACAATTAGCCTGGGGGAGATGTCAAGAACTTAAAAACTGTTCCAATGTGTTGGCTTGTACGCCTGATGGCTTTGTAAAGTAAACGTTCCTAATACTCCCATCGTCTTTCTACACATGCACACAGTGCTATCCTAGTATTCTCATCTGCTACAACATTACATGGTGTCTAGAGATCACAAAGAGTCATTCGAGCAGAGCTACTCCAAAACAAGCAGTGATATAATGAATAAATGACCTCCTCTTTTCTATTGCTGTCAGTGCCCAAGGACAGGAAATGAAAGGTTTTAATCTATTCTGAAACCAGAGTGTTGATGTGCTGCTGTTGGCCTGTGACAAGCAGCAGTAAACAGTCTTCTGGATATCATAGTCAGGACTGTCATGCACTTAATTAGTGCTATATGAGCTCTAGCTGGCCTTACATACTATTTACATTCCACTTTTGATACACATTTAGAAGTGGGAGACCATGGTGCAGATCTTTTTTTCCAGCTTACTAGTGTGCTTATTGGGAAGAGCTAAGGTCTGTGTCAAGAAAAACAAGTTACAAATCCTGCAAGGTACTGAGGGCTTTTAGTTCTCGCTTCAGGAAGCGTACCACCAGTCCTGCTTCAATGAGAGTCCCGCATAGGTAGTCAGCTGTCTGTTTGTCTTTTCAGTGTGTCACTTATCCTTTCTGCTCCTGTCTCGCTTTTCATTGCCATTGTGAGTCTGTTTCGTATTTAGCATGGTGGCCCACCTACTCTTCTTGTCGGGTGTAATTAATGTCATAGCATCCACAGGAAGGAATGACATTTGAGAGCTGGCTCCACAGACTGGTTCCCTCAGCAGGATCATACAGTATCACTGGTCAAATACTTCACCTATTTTTTTGCCTAGCCTTTTCCAAGGTTGGGAACTCCATCTGAAATCTCTGCCAGCTGAACTGGTCAGTCATTTCAGATGCGTGAGATAATAGCTTAAGCCGGTAGTACATTACATATATTTATGGGGTTTCTTCCTACCCAAAGTGACTAGTGGTGTGGCATACTATATATATATAGTCAGTGTCATACCACTCACTGCATGTGAGTATGGTACAACCAAGCCTTTAGAACTATCAGATAAAACAGAATTTGAAACCTTTAGCCAGCAGCAAACCACTCTGTCACAGTCATTAGACTAAAAAACATGGGAAGTGCATTAGAGATTGTTGTGAATGTATATTCTGTCTAATCACAGCTGCAGGCAATGTCTTTCTGAAGCAAGAAATAAATCACCAGAATGAAGGTCTGATTTAACAGCAGAAAGTCAGGATAGGGATAGTAAACCTTGTTTTTTGTGTCTATAATTGTTCTAATGAGTTAATGTAAATGTTTCATTATTAAGTCCACGATGCTTAGCCCATTTCCCAAAGACAATTATTGTTTCTAGAACTGGGATATCTCAAAATCGTAAGCAGCAAGGTGTTGCTCTTTTGCAGAGAGGTTTGCTGGTGTCACTTGAGAAGACCAGCAAACCTCTCACACAAGTAACAGTGGCAAAGATGAGTGTAGCTGGTGTCACAATCTGTCCTTGTGTGCCTTGCCAGGAGAGCACCATTCCCTTGTGACTGAACTGAAGTCCTGAATCCTATCCAGTTCCATCCATTGATCAATGCTCCAACCTCTCAGTTTCTCGCTTTGCAGGCACAGCTCCCATATCTGGCACCTGGAAGCAGAGATATTTGGTATCCCATAGGCTGATTGCCTAAGCATTATGCCACCTATGCCACACCTGTGCTACATCTATGCCACAGTCTACTGAAATCCGCAGTGTATCAAGTCCTTAACAGGCAGTGAGTTCAGATTCCTGGAGCACAACAAGCTCCGGAATACAGTTTAGTTGCCTTGACATTTGCCAATCTTTCCCTCTTGTTTTAGACCATAGACAGCCCTCTGTGTAATCTTGTTTCTGAGAGTGGAACATCTCTTTGTTGAGGAAAGTAGCCTCCATTACTAAACTCTCTCTCTCTCTCTAAGTCAGTTAGTCTAAGTCTTTTCATTACTACTACTCTGGCAGTAGATCACGGAATTTCAGAAACAAAACAAACAAAAAAAACATTAGAGAGAGTCCATTCAAAGTCAGTGGTATTATGGGCAGAACCCCTCTTGTTCCAGAAAGGAAGATGCATTCAGCTTAATGGCTTTCTGTCATAGCTCATTAAGCAAAATCAAAATTAATCAATATGCTACAATTTCCTCATTTCCAGCTGTGATAATCTGAAGTTATGTCTCTGACATATGGGTTCCATTTCTCTTTAGAAATTCTGCTTAGGCTTGTAGCCTTCATTTTAGCAAAGATTCAACAGCCTGGGTCCCAGATATATACATTGATTTGTTTGTGCCAAGAAAATACCATTCACAATTATTTGTGAATGAAAAAACGTAGACAGAATTACATCTATAGCATCTGGCATAATGGGAACTTTAATCTTGGGAGGGCCTTTTTAGTGCAATATTAAAAAACAGTGCATAGTTGAAAAAGATTAATGTTGTCTGTGTTCATAGGCCCTTTTATGATTTAGGTCTGGCTGTTTACATGGAACTATTAAATTTTTCTTTTGGGTGTAGACTTAGTATTGCTTTTAAAATGTGCACGTAATGACTTTTCTCCTTTTATGAACTATCTGCCCAGACACAAACACTCTAAATGATAGAACAAACAATGCCATTCTTTTTTCCTTTTTTTTTCCTCTTGTAAAGGGAGAATCTCTTGTATGGGTTGGAAAGCCATAGCCATCTGACACTCTGGTGGCAGAAATTGAGTTCAGATGAGGAGAGTGCTCTTTATTCAGTGCCCCACAGCAATTAATGGCAAAAAGGAAGAGTTTAGCTTTTTGCTCTGAAATTGTGGTTTGGAATTGCGGTTTAGATTGCTGAAATGGAAAGATGTTGATGCTCTCTGCAAAATAAACTGATACTATGTTAAAATAAAAAATTAAATATCCCTGCAGCTTCACTGTGGCCCCTTTTTCTGTCACCTCTGCTCTGAAAAGTAGAGCGATTACATCAGCACAACCAAGTTTAAAGTTTAGCAATTCCCTTTTAATACTGTACCTGTATAATAAACTTCCTGTTGTTTGTACATCAGCTTTTATGAAAATACCCTCCTGAAATTCAGTTGTAGTATTTCACCTAGCCTTTCTTTGAGAGTTGATATCTTAAAATTACTTGACATAATATCCTGTTCTTCTCCCATGTTTTTCCTGTTAGCATTATTGATGGAAGGTGCTCATAGGAAACTGCTCAAGGCTGAATGCATCTGGGATACAGATGGAAGAGCTACATGTGGGTGCAGCGACATGAAGCATGCTCTGCACTAGGTGGTGCTCATGGGAGAAACTACAGCCTCTTTAGTACTCCAGTAAATTTACTGCCATCACCTTTTAAATAAGAAGCGTTCAAAGACATTTTGAGATGTACAGAATGGATTTCTTAGATTCTTAGATTTTGAATGTGCTCTTTTGAAGAAAGAGCTTTTGAGAAAAATGAGACAAATTCTGTAGAAAGTGACTTGTTCATACTAATGGGTTGCATGAATGTAAAAATATGTCTGCTGTTCCTAAGGGACTGAAGCCCCTGGTAGTATGCCCCTGTATCTCGGCCAGAATTTCTGCTTTTCCAGGACGTATTATACAAAGATCCCTCAACCTGTACAACCACTCAGAACATTAGACTTTTTATGTCTTACCTAAAGAAAAGGGAAAGAATTTAAAAAAATAGGTACTTCGCTCATAAGCACTTTTGAAAATCACATGGATCCTAAACTAAATTTAGAAGCCTAAATACAACGTCTTCTTTTGAGAATTTTGTTCATACTTTCCAAATTTGATTGCTTTCAGCTATTCATCTAAGTGTATAGTGAGGCATGTAAGTAAAAATATTGTGATTCATAGAGGTGCTGAGTACCCTCTCCTTTTACTGACATCACTGAGAGTTCAAATTATTATTAATTCTGAAGACTAAGGTTCTTTTATTTAGATACCTCATCATATAGTTTACCACAAATTTCAGCATTCAAGTTTGAAAATTGTGGCCATAATCACTTAGGTCCCTAGAGGTGACCCCTCAAATTTTAAATGACGAGGAAGTGGCTTGAGTTATCTTGATGCTTTCCAGATAATGTTTAGACAAAGAATGTCTGCATTATTCATTTTCAGTCTGAAATCTGCATATCTAGTACTAGGGAGGAAGCCTGGAAAACAATGACCTCCTTGTCAGAGACTCTGGTTTTGGTTGGGAACGGTCACTTGGCCTGTTTAGTTAATAAGCCCCAGAAACCTTCTGAATTAGAAAGAGCAAAGGATGTTAGTTTAGAAGGTCAGAGGGTTAACAATGGAAGGAGCAGTTGTACTCAAGGTAATTTTCTGAGCAAAGTTTAGCAGGACAAAACAAAGATGGGAGAAGGATTGATAGGAGTTAGAATACCTACGACTTATGTATCTCTGGACTTCATCTTCTGATAGCATAAATTGTCATATCTTCACTGGAACTAGTAGAATTTTAGTTTTTTATATTGGTAAGGGCTAACTCCAAACCCTTAGACTTATTATTGCTTTGAAATAGGCTGATGAAAAACCTTTCAAAAACATTTGGAATTTTAAATTGAATTAATGGATGAGATCCCTGTTTCCTGGTTCTAATTTATGTGGAATGCTAAATACTCTGTTTTGTTAGGAAAGGGAAAATGAATTTTCTTCATCTTCTTTTTGTCTGCCAGATGTAGTGGAAAGCTTTTGAATTTAGCACATACACAAAGGTCAGGGCACTGGAGTAAAACCTAGGATTGTGCAAATGGCATGGCCTCTATAGCTTCAGGACATGGCCCTGTTGGGAGTTCAGTCCAGACCTAAATGAAAATATATTCCTTTGAATTCACTCATTCTTCTTCTGGACATTTGGAAAAAATAACATGGTCCTCTATCCCTGGAGACGAAGATCCTTTAAGAGTCTCCAATATCTAAGGTAATCCATGCATCAGCTTGGTCCATCTGCCTGAATAAGTAAATCTTAATAGACCTGTGTTGTCTTCAGAGAGGAGCTGACATAGTTTGATTACTTTTATATTGACAGCTACGGCTTTAATAATGCCTTTTGTTCAAGCAAATGAGAATTTCAGAGTTCCTGAAAGCCTCTGTGAAAATCACTGATTTCTAATGTCATGATAACCCCATCATGAAAAGGAAACAACTTTTCTGTGTTAGTGATTATGGGGAGTGTTTCCAATTTAACAACCAAACTTCAGTAATGTCACAACCTGAAGTATCAAACCAACACAGAGCATCGCTCTCACTTTTCTAGCRTTGTTCAGTTATTTGTTGTGACCACATAGGGAAACTACCAGACACAGCTCAAAGGAAAGGTTGGGTATTAAGAGCTACTTTATCAACATCTCTACCCCTTGCCTGACTCAAGTGCACATTTGGAGAGATCTATTAAATACATCATATGAGGTATTTATTTCAAAGCCTCTGATAGGGGAACAGTAACTTCGTTCCTGACTGTTGGACATACCTATGAAAGCTTATTTGGCTTGGAGATGGCTTGATTTTATTTCCTAGAGATTTATGTAGACCAGTGTGTGCCAACCTCAGGAGCCCAGGAAGCTCCTTCTCAGATCCTTTGCTCTCCTAGCCAAGTCCTTGCCGTAGGTTGCCTGTGAGCAAGTGCAAGTGACTTTACTGCTTAAAAAGCTGTGCATTATCTTGTCTGAAGTGAAGGTATTGGGTTGAAGGGAAGCATCCCCAAAATTTGTTGAATTAGTCTGAAAAGATTATTTCATTTAGCTTCCTTCAGTAAAGGATAAGATGGGGAAAGAAAAGGAAGCTAGAATCTTATTCGCTAGTTTGCCAAAAATCTATTGGGATTCTCCAGGATATTCTTCATTCAGAAATCCATCCTTGATTCAGGATGGATTTCTGGTCTACATTCATTCAGGTCTACAAAAAATCCATTAAAACATGCATAAGGCTCTTCACAAAGGATGACTTTCACCCCCAGGCCATTCTCAACTGTCATGGATTCTGAAATTCAATAAATTCTTTTTTCCTTTTTTTTTCTGAAGTACCTTATTTTACCCAACAAACCAAAATGCTCTGTTTAATCATGTGAATAGATTTTTTTCCTGTTCATACAAGACTGTATTTTAAACTTAGCAGATTGTTAATGCTCCTTCAAAACTGTTACTTTCTGCCATGTTGCTTTATCTGAACCAAAGGGGCTTGGGGATTGATAACCCTTTCAGCTGCCAAGCCACATGCAGAATCTGACTTTTGGGAGACAGGAACTGTTCAAGGCAGCTGGTGATAGCTGGACAGTTTGGACAGAAGGTAATGTCACTTATGTTCCTAACACTCTCAGTCAGTGCTCAAATTCTGTGCATGTAGGTTAAAAGGTCCAGCTACTAAAAATCTATATTGGATGTTGGTTGTTCAGTATGACCCTTCTGCACAACTATTTAGCAGTTTGTAAGTGGTTTTCCAGAGCAGTGAGCTAGACTAATGTATATTACAGACAGAATATTAGTCTGAGACTGAGTGATCTTGATTTTCCTCTCCACTGATATTTGTGGGTTTATTCTGATACCGGCCCAGGAAAACACACCCATGAGCACCTCTAAAACACAGTTCATAGTTATGTTACTAGCATTGCTACTACGCATTTCTGGATCAGGATCAAATTGCTCAGCAGTCTGCAGAATTAATGCCCAAGTGAAAAGACAGTCAAACGCCCTTTGTTTTCAGAGTAAGAGTGGCAAATTTTACTTTGATTAAGAAAACAGTTCTCAATTTTATTGTATTCTTGTAGCAGTTCAGAAAAGAAGATAGAAAGARCAGGTGGCCAGCTTAAAGCCTGACTGTGGAAGAGAACACGGATCAATTAGTTCCCCTTGAAAGGGAATATTATAGGGAAGGAATTAAGATGATAATATTTAATTTTCTTAATGAACATAAAACTGGCAAACACTTTACTGTGCACCTCTAACAGTGCAAGAATTCATTTACTTTCCTATTAGTTAGGTCTCAAAAACCAAAAGGATAACTTGGGACTGGAAATCCCTCTAACATTTCACCTTGGGAATAGTGGGTATTCTTTCAACTAAATGAGAGTGCAGTAGAAGATACAAGGCAACACTGCAGAAATGCTGTTTACTCTGCATACATTCGTATTACATTTCACCTATTGTCATGCTAGAGGCCCATTGTAAATTAATTTGGCAGATAAATTTACAATGGCAATTTGCCTTCCAGTTGTATAATTTATTCATGTCAGAAATAATTTATTTTATTCTCCCTTAAACCAATCTTTTTTTTCTAGTGTACCACCTTAGTAAATAAAATTTATTGTTTACACTGAGCCTTGTGTGACTTCACAGTGGTCAGTCAATAACCTCAAGGGGATAGTTTTGGTCACATTACTGGTCACTTATTTGGATGGATGATGGAGTGCCCCGGTCCCATCTGTACATATATTACTTTCTTTTGTCTTAGGGGCACTGTTGGAAAGATTAATTAGGTCCATCTGCAGGGAAGGATCAGCCTTAGGGGATTCAGGTAAATAAAACAAATGCCAAGGGGAAAAAATGCTGAGGGGGATGTTTTGAAAATCAAACTGTTTTCCATAACATTAATGAGGAAATTACATACAGAAGGAGATTGAAAGAAAAGTAAAACTGCATTTTAGTCTGGGTTATTTCAGCATGACCTGATAAACATCTCCTATCGCTGCTGTGCTAGGATAAGGATCTAYGAAGAAGGTTAAAGTCCATGGGCAATATTCTCAGCTAATATAAATCAGTATAGCTTTCTGATCTCAGTGGAGCAACCCGCACTTCATAACAGTAGAAATTTGAGTCATATCTGCCATAGTGATATTATTTCCGTCCTTCATTTGAGTGATCCAAGACATGCGGTAAACTGATCCCAAWTCACATTCTGTCCCCTCTTAATTTTTCTTATTATAACAGTGCTGTATTCTTTATGGCTCTTACATCCCACCTCTGTTTTCCTTTCCTTTAAGCTTCTTTCCATATTTTCTTCCTTACCTTTTCCTTCCCTTTCCTCTGAAAAGTTCAGCATGCAAATTAATCTAGTAGCATTGAGCTAACTGATATGATCACAGCTTGTAAAATAGAAACTCAGCTCTTAATKACTTTTATATCCTTATTATTATATGCATAATTAATTGGTGTAACTAGTACGTAAGCCGTRTGAAATTTGTTGCCATTTAAGTTACATCTCACTCTGTTGCCTTATCAGTCTAAGTGGGGATTTGTATTCCACAATGCAATGGGACTACAATCCACAATGTTTTCATAAAACACTAAATGGAAAAACAAAAATACCATTTTTCTCACTGAGCTTTAGCTGTCTTAAGGGACTGGAATATAAGAGTTGTTTTGTTTTTAAACTTTCGTTGGAGTGAAGTTAGGTTCCTTATGAGTGTGGAGTTCAACTCCTGCTGGCTTTCAAATTAATTAAAGCCAGAGAATCATGAGGGCATATTTTTGAGATACAGAGGGAAAACATAAATGATTTAAAAGGAAAGGGAAGAAGCATACAGGAAGGATACAAAGAAAAATGAAACTCCAAGGGCAAGGGGGGAATGGCTGTTGGTGATCAATTCAACTGCTGTGTATACATGAAGAACTACTGGTGAGAGGGAAGTCATTGGCTCTGGAAATGCACATGCCTGTCTCCAGCCTGTGCTRGCAGCAGTGGCCCCTCAGTCTGAGAGGGGGACAATTCCTTCTGTGGTTGAACTTCGAGGTCTAATTCTAAACAGTTTGTGAGTCCGCAGTATGCAGTGCTTGAAGGAAGCTGCCTCTATGTATAAATAAGGAGTGAATATGTACACATTGCCAGAGCCAATTAGACACCCTAGAGTGTATCTGGGTTTTTGTTTTAGAAACTGTACTGTATAGGTGGATCGGTACCTCACAGTCTTTAGATAAGATTATCATGTAAATAAAAACATAATTTGATATCTATGTATTTAGGATGAATAGCTCAATGTACTGCCATTGCAGAATAGAGCCTTTATYGCCCAAAGGCACTTGTTCCTTCTAGCTTGCTGCACTTCCTAGATGAAGGGTATTCTGAAGGCTCTCTCCTGGTCTTCATGAAATAGGTCAGTGGCCACAGTCCAACACCTAGAAGAAAAGTCTTGCATCTTAGAAGCACTCTCACAGCTAACATCTACTGGAATAGTTCTTGTTGGTATCATCAGTGGTGCAGCAAATGAAAGAACAGTGTAGAACTTAAAKGGTCCTTTAAAGAATCAAGTGTCCCCCCCTTAAAATCTTCTCGGCCAATTTATTTTCTCAGGTAGAGATAGGTGATTCCTATCTGGTTTGTGCTGCACATCCTTATTATCATAGTTAGCTAAGGACGTTGTCCTGCAAAGAGTAAGCCATATCACTTCCACTGGGCTCCATGTGTACATATTCTGCAGGATTCTGGAAGCACACCTGGATCATGGTAGTATGTTTTCAGTTGTGCAACTGGGAAGCTGAAACTGAGGGACTGAGCAGGGTTTTTCTTCACTGTTTCATAGCAATACAGAAACTTGGTATGGGTTTGTTGGGCCTGTAGCCTTTTATTTGTAAGACTTGGATAATGATAACCTGCGATAGCGAAATTATTTGTGTGTCTGTTTTTTTTTCCCAAGTGGTTTTTTTGTTTGTTTGTTTTGGAGGGTTTTTTTGAGGTGATTGAAAATCTTTAAACAAAGTATTTCAGATGGGGATTAATTCTTTTGTCATTTACTRAAAACTGAAAAATGCTTCATGGTCTGGTTTGTTTGGTTTTTTTTAGAGAAACCCTGTTATTGAAAACAGATATTTCTCACTGAAATTTTCATTTCCTGGAAAAAATCCCACATTTTCCATCAAAATATTTCAGTTAAAGAACTATGCCAGGTCTCCAGAGTATCCTTCTGAAAAGACAGAAAAAAAATTCAGTAGAAAAAGAGTKACTATCAACAGACAAATATTTGGTCCTGCCCTATGGTTCTTACTCAGGTAAAATTCTTCCTGGGATAAGAAATGAGAGCGAATTGCAGCATATAGGACCTGAAGAATCCTGCCTAACATATGGCTAAAGTAACTCCCAGATCTATACATTTTCCAGGAGTGAACACGTTTTATACATACCTCAAGCAACCGACTTGTTCATTTTACAGAGTGAGTCTAACAAGCGAAGAATGGTTGTGAATGTACCATGAAGCTGGCTCAGCAAAGGTTTTCCTATAATTAAAATACATCTGGCTCTGTTCTGAGTGGGAAATCACAGACTTCTGAATGTTTTGAGTATTTCCTTATGCACAACAGCAGCAGAAAAACTCCATATGCCTTAACCCGTCAAATTCTGTTCCCCTTAATCGTGTGGATAAATCAGCTGCAATAAGGAACTTTAGTTTAGCATCTTTGACCTGAAACGGAGGGATTCAAAGCAAAGACGATGGAAATGGTCATGGAAAGCCTGAGAGGCACAGAGCGGCGCTCAAATCTTTAGCACACTGGTGTTAATTTAAGTAAGTGTGAAATAGCTTGATGTGCTTCTCCATAAAAGCTTGTGACCGCCATGGGCACTGCTCTTTCTGATGCAGTAGGAATACCTTCTGGTTCCACAGTTATATCCTCCAACTGCCCAAAGCGCCACAGAGCYGTGAGGGAGTGCATGGCTGTGACTGGGGAACAGTATAGGCATTGTCTATGTCTTTGTCCTTCACCCTTCTTGAAGGGGAAGACTTGGATCAGGGGGCAGTGACAGCTTCCTTACAACAGTCTCCGACCCTGGAAAGGGCTGTGCTCCCTGGCACCTCRTTGGCCTGGTGGTCGTCCAGATTGGCAGTGTTGGGGACAGGCTCGTTGGTGTGCAGGCCCGCCGAGCTGGGAGGCCCGTGCGTGTGGGGAGCTTGGGGTGAGGGTGTCATGTATTACTGTGCCTCGGCCCTGCGTGGTGGGGATCAACCCAGCGTGAGCCTGGAAAGGCTGCTCGTATTTGGGTTGCCCTCTTCCTTCCTCGCCTGCCTCTCAGACCTTTCGTCAAGTCCTCAATGTCCACGCCAGGTGTGGGACAAGTGACAATCGGGCTCTCCTTCCTGGGAAGCCCCAGGAGGCAGCTGGCGGGCTGCAAGGCAGGCGGGCAGGGAGTGATGGATGGGAGGACTGGAAGGACGGACTGATGGAGGGACGGAGGGATGGATGGCGGGGCCGTGGCTGGGAGGGGGGACGGCTGTCTGGCGGCGTGGTGCTGGCCCCGGGGGAAGGGGTGGGGGGCCGGGTGGGTGTGACCCGCTCTCCCAGCCGCCGCCGCGGTCCGCCCCGCTCACAACGTGCCTGAGCCGGAGAGAGAGCAGCAGCGCCGCGTCCCCGCCGCCCTCCGCAGCGCCCCGCCATGCCCAACTTCGCCGGCACTTGGAAGATGAGGAGCAGCGAGAATTTCGACGAGCTTCTCAAGGCGCTGGGTGAGGCGCGGGGAGCCCGGCGCCGGGCAGCGGGCAGGCCGGGGCTGTGTCCCGCGGGAGGGGAACACGGGTGGGCTGCAGCCGGAGCCGCGCTCCGGTGCCTCCAGAGCCAGGCACCCGGGAGAGCTCCGTGCGGGGGAAAGCTGTGAGCCCTGCGCGGGTAGGGGCGATCGCAGGCACGGCACGGTCAGAGCCTCAGCTGCGGGCGCCGGTGGTCCTGCCACGGGCACCCGGGCTGCCGCTGGCCCGGCGGCTCCTGGGACGCTCTGCCACGGGGATCCTTGCAAGACCCCGCGTTTGCCGTCTGTGCAGAGCCTGCCGGAGAGCCGCAGCTCCTTGCCGCGGCGGGCTGTGCGGAGCCCCGCCGTAGGGCTGCGCTCAGTGCCCCGGGGCCGCGCCGCCGCTGCGGGCGCCGCCGGCCTCTCGCCCCCCCCCTCGACCCGCGCGGTGCTGGGCGAGCTCAGCCCCGGGCACGGCTAGCGACTTCAAGCTCTGCTTCCTCCCCGCTTCGCCCAGGTGTCAATGCCATGCTCAGGAAGGTGGCGGTGGCTGCCGCCTCCAAACCCCACGTGGAGATCCGCCAGGACGGGGACCAGTTCTACATCAAAACTTCCACCACKGTCCGCACCACTGAAATCAACTTCAAAATCGGGGAGAGCTTTGAGGAGGAGACGGTGGATGGACGGAAGTGCAGGGTAGGAGAGAAGAGCTGGGGCATGTGTGTGTGTGTGTGTTATCAAGTTCTTTTTAGATGGGACGAACACATCAGCCGGTGTCCCCAGACAGTGGCATTGCTGCCCTCCACCCTTTTCTTCCCAGAAACACTCTTTGGGGGTTCTTGGTGGTCACCGCTCCTCTTGTCCCTCGTCCAACATTCTCCCTCTTGCAGGGTAAAACTGAAATCTGAAGGCAACAGAGCATGGCAGGTCCCAAAGGCAGAGTTCGAGTACCTGCCTGCTGGCTCCTTGGCTGGCAAGGTTTTGTTCAGTTCTTTTTGCTTCCCTCTGCCCTGGAGGCCTCAGCTGCAGTGAAGGCTCTCCCCAACCTCTGGCCCTGACGGGAACATGGGGAACGGTGGAGCAAGAGAGACCTCAAGAGTCAGGATTTAGTGCACAAACCTGACAAAACTTTTGTCCTAAACTGAATCAGCTGAGTTCACAAGCAGGACCGCAGACTGTTGGTAGTTTGGAGCTGAAATCCTCTTTCATTCCCTTGCAAGTGCATGTCTCCAGTTTGCTGATCAGATAAGTCTTTAACAGTGTAAGACAGACTTTCAGCTAGTGTTATACCAGCCGTAATTACACCATCTCCTTGTGCAGAAGTGCATTAGAGGGCGTTCACTGGAGTGTTTTGGGCTTGATTCTGTGTGTGAGCCCCTGCTCCTCTACCTTTGTAACCACTTCTATGGCCGTGGAGGGGGCTTTAAGTTGGCAGCATCTGACACTAGCTTCTCGCTGGTGTAGATACATGGGATCTGGGGTATTGGAGACTGGGCTGTGATCATAGCTGTCTTTTGAAAAAAGTTATCAAAGGCATGAGTTAGTTATCATTTCCTCAGGCACTTTAATCTCACACTTACAAGAGAAATATATATAAAACACTTATAAAAGAATTATGAATAAAGAGTATCAGAATGTAGTCCCAAATGAGAATACAGTTTTAAAAGTATCCTACGATGGTGAAATAATCGACTTTCCAAAATACGATCTCTGCTAATTCTTGGGCCAGCTTCTGAGAACATTTGCACCACTAAAAATTCAGAACTTACTATCTCCAGTGCAATTGCTGTGAATTTATGAAAAAGGGAGGCAGATTCTGGAAGTCAGCGAACATTTAGAACATCCACTTGATCTCTAGGATGAGTTATCGTATATTTAACAGTTTGTTCAGGAAATGTTGCTGGCTTCGTTAATTTATCTTGTTCGGCAAAAGTAGTATTTTAGTGTCTTCATGCATAATGCATATACAATAAATGTGACCCGCTTTCTAGAGAAGGATTTATTGCTACAGATGGAAAAATAATAATTATGGCTGTAAGCTATGAAAGTTGGAAAAATCTGAAAGAAATGTGTTTTGTGAAGTAGTAAATTTTTTCCATGTGTTGTAAAATTATTTATAGTCCACTTTCAGGAATAAGCTGTACTGCTGTGTGTATATAACCAAGATGTGGCCACAGAGCAGAAACTGACAGATCATAAAATAATACTTCAGAATGTAATTTGCAATATCTGGCAAAATTGCTGACTGGTGATAGATTTTGATACACTTTATGGGGTGGAGGGTTTTGTTCTGCCAACTAACTTGATCCATTGTTCATACAGACAAAGCGCGAGTCATATTAGTTGTACTGCAAGGCATAGCTTCTATAACTGCCATTTGAGATGGCTTGTTGGCTTAAAAAACCTATTGTTTTGAAAAAATATTTATAAAGTAAACAGCTAATTTTAAATCAAAGTAAAGTTTTTTTCCCTTCGGAAGTCTGGGAAGCGTTAACTTGAATTTATGCATACATATGCACACACACATGTGTATGTATATGTATATGTATATAATCACAGACTAATGAATGTCTCCCATGTGCTAGTTAGAAAGTGATTACTTGCACGTTCATTACAGGGCATCCTTCTGCACAGCTGTTCCATTGCACTGTAGAATAATAGTTCAGTGCTAGAATAAAAAGCAACAGTCAGGGCTTGCCTGTTTGTGAAAGCTAAACAAAATCCTATGGTTTTTTTTTTATTTTTCAGTGTTTTTGTAGTCATTATTGAAATGCTTTGAAAAATGCCCAAGGGTATTTCAATCTCCAGACCCACAACCTTAAAAAAGTAATACCTCAAACACTAGAGTTCTAACAAAGTTTGTTTAATTTAGTTGTGATTTACTTTAGTTTGTTAGCACAATAAGTGTTTAATATACAGTTAACTTGGCACAGTGCCATGTAGCATGAAAGGTTGTAAGTGACAAATACTGCATTATTTATGACCACAACATGATACATATGATTCTTTATGCTTTTACACTAAGGGGACTCTGTAGTGATAAGTAACATGTCAGATCAAACCACATGTGTACAAAGATGCTTGGGAATGTAGAYGCTACATTATCACATGTTTCTAAATTATACTTTTCAACATCAAGCATTTTATGAAAACTGGGTGGCTTTTTAATTTGGAAACAAATGCGGATTTACACTGAAAAGACACATTTATAATTACTTTGTTATTAATAGATACCTATTTCCAAAATGCCCCCTCACACCTTAATTTTGATTTCACCACTTTCCACTGATGTCTTTTTCCCTTTGCCTTTGTCTATCTATGTGTTGCTCCTTTACTGCAGCAATTATTCTCACTACTGCTCATTGTTGTCTCTCTGCCTCATGCTGCTGGGGAATATAATTAATGTTATTCCTAATGGTTTTCTTGCCTGCAGAGTTTGGCCACTTGGGAGAATGAAAACAAGATCTATTGCAAACAAACTCTTATTGAGGGAGATGGCCCCAAGACATACTGGACTCGAGAATTAGCTAATGATGAGCTGATTTTGGTAAGAACCTTGAACCCACCCAATACATGCACTACATTAACAGTTTTTTGCTACCATGTAGTATGACTTACTATTTTTCCTTACTTCAATCCATCTGGAAAACTACCATTTTCATGATCCACTACAGAACAATTCATATTATCACTTTTTTCCTCTCTTTTTAAATGGTTTTTCTAAGAACAAATGAAGATATATGCAGGTTCTCACTTGCAGTTTGTTGCTATAACTTTTGCCATACTGTTACTGGTAGAATAATCACAAGTGGGCCACTTCTGCTCTGTAAATTCACAACAACACCAAAGAATTTGCTTGATTTATTGCAGATTTTCTCTGATGAAAGTGAGATCAAGGCATTTGACCTCATTTCTGGAGCACCTTCTTTTTTAGGCATATGCATAATGTTTCTCCTTATCCACAATCACATGGTGTATAGCAGGAAAGATGTGGCATGTTGTCAGCATGCTCTAATCTCATTCTGTTTGTGAAGAACATATAATTCCTCCCCCATCTCTGCCACCTTCCCCAATTCCTTGATCACCTCTGAATCCAGTTCAGAATTGCCTTCATGAGTTTCTCAGAAATACACCGATTTGCACATTTGCTGTCAGCAAACATCCCCCCACTCCTGTGTGACCTTCCATATGGCAGCAGGGTTACTGTAGGCATTCTGAGCAGCACTTCTGCAACTGCCTTGCCATTTACGCCATGAACCACGTGCAGTTTATTTATTTATATTGTACTTACTTCTGTTAGAGTTGAGTTCTCTTCACTGAATCTTTCCTCTGTAGTCCCTCTACATTAATGAAATAATACTCAGAACTGGATAAAGACACAGTTCCTGTGAGTTACAAGTAGTGCAGTTCAGCCTGAGTTCAGAATCATTTTATTGCACATGTTCTTACTAGTGAATTCCGGATAAATAGTTGATTAGACTGTTACGCCTCATCAGTTTGGGCATGGAAGACAGGCTGCTGGAGTGACGGGTAAAAAACCATCAAAGCAGGGAGGTTTTATTTCAAACTATCACACTAACTAAACCTCTGCACTTTATAAAACAAACAGCCTCCCCAATATTTCTCTAAAGACTTGGAGGTCTATTTTTAAGATTGCATCTGAAACAAAAACAGAACCCAAACCCAAACCTAACCAAGTATAAACAAAAAGCTTTTAAGGTGTTAATATTATTCCAAACATCTTGGAACTGCTCACCCACCCTTTACGAGGAGGTGTATGCTGTTAGCGAAATCACACTGGTTTCTATTGAATGAATACTCCAATTCTGGATAATTTCTTTTGACTCAACCACTGGAATTCTTTATATTATCAAAAAACTTTAGGAGGCAAAGTACTTTCATCTCTGCTTCATATCTTTATATATAATGCAGTAGACAAAATATATTCTCAACTATAATTTTTCCAGCTTTCCAACAATACATTTCTGTAGTTTATTATTTAAGCAACAAACTAGTGAGGCAGCTGTTAGACAAAGTGAGCTGCTCCAAGCAAAGCAAGAAAGCCCGTCATAATACAATTGCCTCCTGCAATCAGCAATGTGAACTTACCCTGCTGGGGAAGAAGAATGAGGTTGGTTGAATGAGAGCGATCCAAAGATTATAAAGCCGTCTAACCTTTTTTCTTGTATAATAAAGTCTGTTGAGCTCTTCTGAATTAATTATTTTTCAAATTAGGATACAAATTAGAAAAACTTCCTTCTTACTAAAATATTTCCATTTATAGGAACTCAATCACAACTTTTGATAAGTTGTTTTACTGGTTAATTTCCTTGCCATTAAAATATACACATTATTTCTAATCTGTATATGTCTAGATTCAACTTCCAGTCATTACATATTGTGTATAAAAGAACCTAAATAATATGCCTAAAGTTTGCTATTGCAAATACTTCTCTTAACAACACTGATCAAGCCACCTTTTGGAAGAACCTTCTCATTGTTAAGCTAAACCATTGGAAGACCTTGAGCCCTTCGATATAAAGCAAGCTTTCCTTGAATCATTCTTTCAGTGCTTCTGTAACCCCCTCCAGTTTATCAATTTCCTTTCTAAACTATGAACACCAGAACTGCACATACTGTTTTGCTAGCAGTCACACTAGCACCTCATGTAGTGGTGATTTCATCTCCCTACTGTTACCTGAAATTATTCTGATTTATATGCGAAGACTTTGTTAACTCTTCTTTGGGAACTCATGCTCAGCTGATCATGATCCCAGGTAATTTTTCGGGTTGCTGATTCCCCAGACTGATCTCCTTCCCCTCCCCTGCAGGTTGGGACTATGTTCATTGGTTGCAATGTACAATTTCACCGTGGCCGTTATGAAAGCATAGTGTTTGCTTCCAAGTGATCTAGATCATTCTCTCTGTCTTTTACTATTTCATATGATATATAGTTCTATTCTCCTGCCTCTTTTCTGGAGCATAATGACCTCTTTTGCTTTATTAAGTATTAGGACTTTATTTGGTCCTCAGGACAAAGATTTTCAAGCCCCTCATGACATTTGATGGGACTGAGTGTACAAATCCTTTAAATATATGGTCAACATGTTCAAAATCTTCTGACACCCTAAAGCTCAGGAATGAGGTGTTTCTAAGAGTAATGCTGGTGAGTGTGAGGTCTCTGGTCCTTTGGAGAAGTTAAGATGGCCAAAATTAACCCTTCTGGGAGGCAGCAAAGGGTTCTACTGTTTGGGGGAAGACAGAAGAGGGTAAGGGAAGCTACATTTTCTTGTCTGTGGCCCCTAATTTTAGAACCCCAGAATATTCCCTCCAGACCATTATTTGGGCTTTAAAAGCTAGACTACCTGAAGGGATTGGCTGAAGTGCATTCCTCAACTATAACAGGAAACAAAGTAGGAGTAGGAGCTCTTGGTGAGAAGACCTTGCGATCCCTTTTGATCTCTTGCCTCTCAACTGTGTTTGGGTTTTTCATCACTCCAGTGAAGAAAGATTCAACTTAGATTGTTTTATCTTACGCTTGGAAATCTTCCTTGGATCTGAGTCTGCAAATTCCCACTTAGATCTTACTTCTTCAAAATTAAGATCACAGTGAGAAGAAGAGATCTTTCTTTGTCTTCTGCTTTCTTCTTCCAGCTTTGTTAGGTTTCTTTAGGACCTGAAATTCATTCTCATTCAGTTTTGCTGCCTGTATCACTTCAAACATGTAACAATTCCCATCTTCACACTTCTCAAACCTCCCTACTTACCTAAGAAATATTTTCTGTTCCTTTACTCTTTCTGATGTGCTTTGGTAAGCTTTCCCTATTTCCATTCTGGCAGAGCACGTTAAGTAAGCAGAAGGAAACCATATTCTTGTGAACTTCTAGATGTCTGCAGTGGGGGAAGCTGTCTTTTATGGGGCAGAGCCTGTGATGTAGCAGTTTAGGAACTCTGTAAGGCTGATACTTATTCTCACAGTCTCTGCTCCTGTTTCTCTATCCAAAGAAATCTTTCAAGAAATCTTGAGTCTCCCTCTTAGCTATTACATGCATTTGCAGAAGAAGTCAAGAAAACTCATACCCCATTTGGAAAAAGTTGCAAGAGGGAATCTAAATGTATTAGACTGAGGCATGAATCGAAAAAAGGCTTGGGGCAACAGGCAGGGGGTAAGGAATGAGTTTTACTCTGCTAATACTGGCTGCATAAATGTTGGAGCTTTGCCACATAATTTTGATCTAATATGCTGCATTGCTTAGGGGTTCATTAGATTATGACATTTTCCTAGTGGAAGGATATATTTTTCTCCCCAACACAGCATGTTAAATAAAATGCATTTATTGTTACATATAATAAAAAAAAATCAGTGTTGAATTGTCATGACTACCACAGAGCTAAAATAGAAACCATATTACTGTATAATTATCGATCTTTATTGCATCCTGGCAGAAGAATTCCTTATGTTCTTCAAAGATACTGCTTTGGAGCAATATAATGGTCTTCCATGTCACATCATGTCCTCTGGTACACAGATGCTGGGAACAAACTAGTTAGCAAAGGTTTTCTTTACCTTCAGGTACCAGTTAAGTTTGCCTTTATTTCTCCGTAGCTCCTTGCAGCATGGAGAATATGATTGCTCTTATTAGTAGCACAAATAGTATTTGACTTACACAATGGCAGATATAGGTCTAAAGTCCTGTTAGAAAAAGAGTCCCTTCAGCTGAGTAAGGGAAGAAGGATCAAGCTCTGCTTTATAAAAAAGGTGCTCTGAATGTGTTAGAACATTGCAACTACTTTCATCAGTGCTGTTTATTCTAATCTCATCTGATGCACTTGCTGGGATTCCAGTGCTGCATTTTTAGAAGTACGGAACAATGTAGATAAAAAAATTACATGGRATACGCAAGCAAGGGAGGGTGAAAAGGATAGATCCCCATCAAAGTCCACATTTGTTTGTCTTGACTGTATCTTTAGATTATATTGTATTGTACTTTAAGACTGTAATGTATACAGAGAGTCAGAATATCTGTATTTACAACTCCACGTTCATAAGCTATACTTGGATTAGCACTTCAGCAATCAAGAGCAGAATGTAACACAAAAATACATATTTCCTTTACTTGTCTGAAAAGTAAGATCTGGGATTAAGTCTATCCTAATATGCTTTTTCTTCCCTTTTCTTTTATACTCTATAATGTTTTTGCTGTTGCTGTGTGTTTTTGTCAGGGACATTAATGAGCTATCAATCACTTGTGTAAGTCAGAAGAACAAAAGGTCTGCTCTTAGAAAGTTAAAGGATGCTGCTTCCAAATGTTAGCTATTCAAATGAGAAACATTTATATTCAAACTTTATCTGCATTTCTGCTTTCATAGCTGCTCATGCCTCTGTAGATTTTAGTTTAATCTGTAACACACAGACATTTTAAAGTGTATGATTACTGAAGAGGGGCTTTAAAAACAGCTCAGACCACATTTTACACAGTTCACGTATCACACAGGGGTTCTCAGAATCAATTATAGCAAGGGTCAAAGATCAGAACATTAGGGGGGTTTCAAGCATGGTTTCTATTCTACATTCCCTCCCCAGAAAAATCATGCCGTAGTTGATTAAAATTGGTGAACTGTGGAGCCTAGATGAGTGGGTGAACATTTTTTAAATGACATTGCTGGCTTCTGAAATTAAGCATAGTAGGTGAGAAGGGGCAATGCAGATTTGGAAAGATACTTTGCAGCCGAATGCTGAGATTTGTGATGTGCCTAAGCCTTGTATCGAACAACTGTTTAACTTTTCTGTAGTTTTTGGAGAGTGATCTTAAATAAAATCAGTTACCAAAAGGAGGACATACTCATACTGAGGTCAGTGGGGCGTTTTGCTGCTGATCTCATTAAAGCAGCCTTGATAAAAGTTCAGAAGCCTGTAATAATGCATACGTATGTGTTGCATGGACCTAATGCTTTAATTTGCTATTTGCCAAGAGCAGATTTACAAGGGGACTTAGGGACCTGCAGCCACTGCTCACTAGTACAGCCTGGTCTGGGTCACCTCCCAAGCATAAGCAGAGAAAGAAGCCAAAGCCATTTGCATCTTGGATGCATCTGATCCTGTATATAGTGTCCTATAATCTCAGTTGTAGCTTAGATGTTTGCTGTGTACTGGCTTTCAAGACTACTACTGGGAGATACCATTGTCTCATGTTCTTACCTCTGTCATTCATTTGCTGCATGACTCTGAGGAAACTGTATAATATAGCAGTTCTCAAACACAAATACCAACGTTTAGGTACCTTGATAAATGACCTGATTTTGCACAGTCCCGTCGATTGATATCCTCCAGAAAATGAGGTTGTATGTTGGGTGATATGCTATTAATATCCAAGTTTGAAAGTGGGGGCTGCACCTTCTGTGACTACGGCCCCATAATGATCATAAAACATTATGGGAGTCAGGAGGAGAAAGGAAATATGCAATATGCCTTTATTGTGAAGATTTATATCTTTATTCTGGATAACATGGAAGTTTGCACATGGACAAAGCCTTTGCTGAGGATTCATTTAAGTAATATCTTCTCTTCTCCATTTGTTTGCTGATGTATTCTGTCTTCCTTTTGCAAGTTGCCTCTGCAAGTTGGTCAATCAGGAGCAGATAACAGGGGATTTTTGCAGAAGTGATCTTTCCCAGGTGATTGTTTCAATAACAGTCTCCCTAATTATACTGTATGCTCCACTTATCACAAAGGCTCCTCAGCAAATGTTTATAAAGAAGGCTTTCAAAAAGCAGATTTACTCATACGGTAATATATTACTGCCCTGTAATTCTCTTTTAATCTCTAATGATGTCAGTGGTCATCAGATTTTGAGTGAACTGAGAGAGGTCAATTTATTGGATTATCCCCCGTGCAGGGCTTTGTTTGCAGTGCGCTTTTGGACTCTTAGCTACAGATTATGACAAGCTAAGTGAAGAAAACAATTCTGTATATTAGACGTTTCTGTGAGTAACCACAAGAAAAGGAGTGCAGCGTTCCTCTTTTTGCTTTGTGTAGCAACATTCAGTGGAGTTTTATCAACAATGCTAGTAAGTTACAGTAAGTTAGGGAAACACCTTTTACATAAGTCCACATTTAAACCATGTACATAACCATGACAATTAAGCTATTTATTTATGTGCTTCAGTATGGAATTAGGTCGCTAATCATCTGAATGGGTATAAGATATAAAATCTAAGTGCTAAAAAATGCAGCTTATTCCTGAAACAGGTCAGAGGCCACATAACTGAAGCTGGGTCTTCAAGGAAAGGATGCCTGGCTGTTTGAGAAGTGCCCAGTGGCTACATGGTACTCCAGAGTAATTGTAATTGGGCTTTGCATGAATTTTATCTCTTTACGATTTAAAGATATGATTGTGTTAAATTATAGTGGTTTTCCAGACTGTAAGACTGGTGTGTTGCAGAGAATGACAATCTTTGTGTATAGTAACTAAGACTAATATGTATTTGGGTTCCCCAGGCATGTCCATGTTTTCTGTACTTAATTTTTATCCTGACAGAGCAATTTGAATGCAGTTCTTTGCCTGAGATTTTCAAGAGTCCAGAAGTCCAGTACAAAACAAAGTCCAGTACAAAACTTCCATCCATGTTGGAAGTACAAAACAAACAGCCATTGCACTTTGTCACAAGCGTGTCAAGCTGTGACTCTGTGAGTGCACAACAGTCAGTCTGTGTGTACGTTCAGTGGACTTGGTGCCTCTGCAATGCATTCTGGATGCACCCATACTACTGAGCTTTCCCAGAAAGTTACTATTTCTTGTTTCTTCCTCCACAAATTTTTATCTTTATTTTTACACTCCCTCCTATGGGTCTTGCAAGAAAGCTAGTCAGTCAGCAAGCCAGTCAGACTACACTGATGTCTTACAAGCAAGTAAGGAGCGCAGTCTCAGAACTGGACACTAGAATTTCAAACACTCAGATCTACAGTGGCACCCTAGGACAGACTTGCAGTATGGATCATATCTATTTCATTCTCCTCTTCCCTGCAGTGTTGCCTCTCAATACAACTGCTGACCTGTTGTGAGAATAACTGCTGTTGCACAGGTTTAGGGGAAGGAGTTTGTCTCTTAATTTCCCCAAAAGAATAGACAAAAATTTACTAGGGACGTTACAAGAGTTTTGGCAAACTGCTGCTGCAGCCTTTCTCATTAGAACTGGCTGATGTGGCAGCTCCCAACTGCCAGACTGGGGCCGTGCCAGCTCTTAAAGAACACTACACAAAGGCTGTTTTACTATTATTTATGATTTGTGTTGAAATAGCATTGGGGGACCCAAACTTCCCTGTGCTTAGCAGTGCCTGAATGTACCATAGAAAGACAATCACTGTCACAGTGACTTTCCAGTCTCCGCAGACAACCTCAAGCCCTGCATGGTGTTGACTCTGACTTGCTTCCTCTGGCAAAGCTCTTGCCGAAATAATTTCACCTTTGTGTATAATTTTGGAAATGTTGAAGGAAGCCATAGTAAGGGTATTTGCAGCTGCTGCTGTGGGCAATAGAAAACTATCTGCATCTTTTAATGTTCTTTTTCAGACATTTTCATGTATAAGCAAAAAATGTATATAAAGATTGATATGATAAGCTCTTTATATGCATAAAAACAAAGCCTATATCTCCAAAATACTAACAGACTTTTCTCCTCAATAAAGTGAACAAAATACAAGCCAGAGTCAGTTTTAAAGCCAAGTCCTTTCAAAGAGGTGTTGGCCAAAACAGGCGTAGAAAGCATTAAAACAAATAAAGTACAGCTGAATTTTCCTAACACACTGGGGTAGGTCTTAACTATATCTTTCAGTGAGATCTTGGCAGTTATGACAGCCAAACATCCCACCTCACAACTTGTTAGTGGTGAGCTCAAAACTGTCTGTCAGTGTAGCCAAACATGAAGATTTTTGCAGTCAGTATTTCCTCACTCTTGCATCCATTATTTCCTTCACGTTTAATTGCTTGCTTAGATTTTAGCCTGCCAGACCTGAAATTACATACAAACACTTTGAGGTTTAGGTGTCTTTCTCAGACAGCTGCCACAATTACTGTCCTGCCTAAACATCCTGATAATCTGTACTGCAATATTGCTGTGGTGGAATTGCCTTTTAAGTGCAGAACTACAGAGCAATTTAAAAAATGCAGGCTTTCAGATGCATACCTGAAATTCTGTTTCAGTCAATGGTGTAACATCATATAACACCAACTCTAAGTATCAGGAAAATCAAGGTACTCTGAGGTACTGAATCTGGTATAAGAAATGGGATGATAATGGGGCATAGTCTGTAGTAAGTCAGAGACTTTCAGATGTGTAGTGATCAAACATTTGTGAGGTGTTAAGTCATGTAAGATGAGTTTGACCTCCACTACATTTTTCTCCATTATGTGCCCTCATTTCAGACCCTTACACAGTTAACAAATTCACCGGTTAAGGACACAGTATCCTGAAAGAAGGTTGTGATTGACAGTGCCCACATCACAGCTTGGGAGAGAGGGTTTTGGTATCCTAGCATGGTGTGCCAACACCTTGCAGCAGCATTATGTTTACAGGTTATAGGCGTACATTCTCCTGGTCTTCAGCATTGCTCCGCTGACTTCGTTTGAACTACTCTGATTTATACCTGCAAATATCAAAGAACATGCCTTTTGAACATGCCATCTGAATTCCACCCTCAGCATTTACAGTTCAAAGTGCTGCAACTGTTTCTAAATATAACAACATTACATTCCAAATTCCCTTTCTTTTCTCGTGTTTATTTATAAATGCATGCCAAGAAACTATAAAAAAAGGGAATTTCTGCATCATTTATCATTCTGACAAAATTCATCATGCCTTGGAAGAAAGGTCACTTACATTGCATTCTTCTTCCAGAATGACTCCTTTCTTTACTCTCATCTGTCAAAAGACATAGGAAAATGTATTTCTGCTGTAGAACTAGCTACTCTAGTAAAAATAACATTAAAAATGGTGTTAAATGTTTGCTGGTTGCATCTCTTCTGATTGATTTCTGTTTCTTTTCCAGACCTTTGGTGCTGATGATGTTGTGTGCACAAGAATTTATGTAAGAGAGTAAAAACATCAATTTACTTGTCATCTGAGATGGAGAACTGTGAAAATCCCCAGTATAATGAGTATCTGTGTGTGCTGTTACTAATGCGGTGTTGTATGTGACCGTGTGTGTTATATCTGAACCCATATCCTCTGTTAAGTGTATTTTGCTTTCATTTTTCATCGCAGACACTTCCCACTTTTATGCCATCATTTTTCGTGTCTGCTTTGTATTTTGTAGTTGTTACTTGCTATGGTTTCATCAATTATTAAACTTATTGGGCATAACTCACAGCCGTTTTGGGGTRTTTTTAATAGAAAACCCAGCAGTGCTTTGGTCAGGACTGAAACACTTTTTACCCTCTGTTGAAGTCAGTGTGGAGTTTCACTGCTGTTGGCTAGCGCTGTGCTGTCAGGGAACACCTCCTAGGGCAACACAAAGCGCAGGAGAGCAAGGGAATTGCAAGGCCTCTCGCGGAGCTGCAGGCTGCTCTCTCAAACCCAGAGCTCTGCTTCCTGCCTTCTTTCTGTCCTGTCTCCTTGGGAGAGTTGTTGAGGAACAATTCCAGTGTCCTAGGGTTGCTGGGACTGTGATTCAGCAGAACCAGACAAGACAAGGAGAGATCTTTACCCTCTTTCCTGCTGCGTCTCTGAAGAATGCCCAAACTTTCCCTGTTGAGACACTCATTATCCAAGTACAAAACCCAGCTGTATCTACAGGACAAATAACATTGTGATCATGACTAATACTTATTGTCATCACACCCAAGCACCTCAGGCCTGATCAGAGAGCCAGCAGAATCTGACAGACTTTACTTGTTTGGGCCATAAAAAGATAAAGCAGATGAAAGCTGCTTTTCTCCTACCTTCTCACCTGTGATAGAGAGAACTTCCGATGGCTTCCCACCCTCTCAGTGTTACAGCTCTCACTTTTGATGACTCAATATTTCATTCTTTGAACAACTAAGTATTTCACAAACCAAGGCCATAGTTCAAGAATGAAAGAAACACCATATTTAATGTATTTATTCTGGCTCAGAGTTCTGGCCACAGCACTATCATGTATTAGATTCAAGCTGAACAGACATTCCTCTAATGAACCAGAAACACTTCTGTTCTTGAGCCTTGGAAATATCTGGAGATTGAGACAAGGAGCACTACTTATTTCAGTGCAGYGTCCAAGCTTATCTGACCAACTTTCAGTTTTGCAAGAATAATTTATCTGCTTCATGTCACCCAATCATGGAAGATTTTTAGGAGGTTCAGTGTTAGCAATATGCCTTGTTCACTGGACTCTGCTCAATACTCAGAATGGGAAAATAGGTCCAAATCTTGATCGTCGTGGGACATCCATGGGAAACAAATTAGTTTGTCTCTTCATCACTTGCATAGCTATGCAGAGGAGTCCCCTTTGATAGGATTGTCAAACTGCTAACGAGAAATCAGCCACCTGTTCTACACATTGGAGTGTGAGCTACAGCAGCACAACAGGAGAGAAACATAACGATGTTTTCTGTCTCTGCTCTGACAGGTCACACTTTCTTTCTCTGCCATCACCACTCAAGATACAATATTGCAGTTGAAAAGGGGGATCTTTTCCTTCCACACTCAAACCTTAAGCYAAACCCTGTTTCCAAGACCTTGGTTCAGTTGGTACCAATTAAATACACTGCATGTTAGCTTGCATTGAAGCATGGGCTGAAATTAGTTCGTTGTGGTTTGGATGCAGCTGAAGCTACCCCCTGGTAAGAATGAAACCATGAGGGGGAATGACAGTGATCTATCTTTATTTTCTATCTTCTTTTAAGATTCAAATTAAAATAGTTGGGTGTTTTTTTCCAAACAAATTCCATTTCAGGAGTATCTGGACCTGCTTGTGCAATCAGCTGTGCCAAAGGGACTCCATAAAAAGTGCCAGGCTGAGCTAGCTCAAAGCATCTCAGTGATGCAGAAAAAACTGTCTTGCCACATCAAGGCCGAGAAGTAAATAGCACTGTGTTGCAGGACATGCTGGCACATGCCATATCCCTACAGCAACAGGAGCCCACCAACACTGTGGAGTGCTTTGCCTCCACCTCCCAGAAGGTGGGTGGTGGGTGTGGGGGCTGGTACAAGCTGATGAGGCAAGTAGTAGAGCCAAAGCCAGTAGGTAGCAGGGCTGTTTTGCCATTCCAGAAAAATGCTACTCTTAGCAATTACCTTTTCTGCCTGTGTCTAAAGCAGCCCTGATGCACGGTTTGTGAGGGTTCGGCAAGGTATTGGTATGAATCTCACATTGTCTAGGGCAAGTGAGTGCGTTTAATGGAATCAGTGATTTCTGTTTCCTTTCTAGGAAGACTCATGCTAAGCTGTTGTGCTGCTCAAGCAAATATCCTTCAGAAAGCTTTCCCATCAACTGGAGAATACCAAGTTAGGTTTCCATCCAGTTGGCAACTAGTATCCAAGTAGTAAAGCATGAGCTGTGTAACTGGGTTGTAGAGGTTATGATTAAAAACAGGCTCCTGAGATATGAGCTACCCTGCATAACTGGGAACTTTCTTCTTCCAGGATTGAAACTGTTCCCCTAAGCTTCATTTGCAGTCTGGCATGACAGAAGTTCCTTTCTTTAGTCATTTCAGTGTGGAAGCTTCACTACTTGATTGACTTTCATGGAGTTACATTAGAGTTACTGGTGCGTGGGTAAATTCATATGAACAGAGACTAGAATTGGTCCAGGATGTTAGGTTTATGGCTCGTCGTTGAAACAGTGCAAAGGCCAAATTGCATCTTGTGAGTCYTCCTGGATTTAAAAGCTCTTCAGATCTAGGCACACAAGGATTTGGAATGATTTTACTGGCCAAAAGCCTTGCAGTTGTCTCCTGCCTTTCTTTTCTTTGCTGAGATTAAGCTCCTTTGGGAACATGCAAGTTGAACAATGCCAGGGGCCAACAGAGACAGTTTTATCCACTTTTTATGTAAAAAATCATTAATTCACCCCTCCCCAGATGAGGTGATGGAAGCAGAGTCGAGTTACTGTAGCTGACATCCACAAAAATTTAGTCTCACAATGTCTGAGCGTTAAATTGTGGCTTAGCAGAATAGGATCTTGAAAGCTTCAGGCGGCCACTCTCGGCGCATAGGAGGGAGGGACTTTTATAGGCAAAGGTGTCAGGGCAATGGAGCACCTAAGGCTTTACATAAATGGTTTGTTGATTGCTTGATAGCATGTGGATATCTGAAAAGAGCCCCAGGGATTTTATGGATATTGCCTTCCAGATTSAAATCAAAGAGACGCTGTCTGCATCACTAGGCCTGTGATGCAACAAGCAGTGGAGCCAGGGACAGTGCCTGGCTCTCAGYTAATGTGTATCAGTGAGCAAGCAGGAACTTCCTTCCCCTCATGCTGCTGTGTTCTAATTAGCACTTTGTCACTTGACGTGGAAGCACTCRGTGGTTACAAGCATAGAATGGTGACAAACGTAGCTCACGTCTGTCTGGATGGCAGCTGATAGACCACTGTGTGCATAACCACCCACGGCATGTCTGCTGTCTTGCAAGTTTCTCTGCCCAAGAAGCTARACTTCTGAGGTCTGCCAGTGCCCAATGGGGATGGCCAAATGACTTCCAGGCTTCGTTGCTAAGAACTTTCTGACCGTATAAGTGAATGCATTAGAGAACTSTTCCCTGTGACTTTATTACATACTACTATTTATGTTTGAGAGTATTTCTCCACACAAGGCCAGCAGAATACAGATGGCTAAGAAGGTGAGAAGTCTTCCTCCCTGAAATCTAAAGGCTTTGTCTTGCAGTTGCCTAAACAGTCCTGCTGGTTGAATGGATACAGTACAAGTGAGTATTCAGTTGCCTAARCATAGGTGTCTACAGCTATTTTAGATGTCCTGTGTATCCAAGAGATCTGCACAAAGCTGGTATATAACACAGGCTCTGCATGAGATCTGTGCCCTTTTTTAGAGAGGCAGCAGCAGACCAGGGACAAAACCCGGGGGCATCACAACATAGATGGCTGTGATTAGGCAACTGACTCCCAGCCTATGTRCCTGCAGGCTTGGGACCGTGCTGTGCACTGCATTGACCACACTGATAACTAACTGCTACAGCAAGACAAAGAAAGGGTTATACAGATATCTGCAACAACTTGGCACATGTGTAACATTTCACAAAAACAAAACTTCCCCACATGAGTGGAACACTAGGATACAGCAGCCATGTTCTCTGTCCTAGGGCAATCCGAGTTCATTTTAGGATTTTCCTTTGATTTTCCATACTTTGTTCTTAAGCTGCTTTCATAAAACATTTATTGTTTTTCTTTTCTCCAGGAAAAATAAACATCCTAACCAGTAAACACATCAGGCAGTGAAGTTGGATTCAAAATAATCCACTGTGGGAAACCCAAAATATGAAAAAAAAATCTCAGCCAGAAATGTGATACTGCATTGAATTGTTCAGTTCACACGTATCTGTACCACCAGCTACTATTGTGTGAGAACAGAGCTGTCCCACTGCATGCTGTATGCCCTGGAGAGCTAGTGCTGCTTTAGCTCAAGCGATCAGTTTTTGCACTCAGAGTGCAAAGAGATCTATTTCTGCTGACAGGAAGCTCCACATCCCACATGGCTGCAGAATCCGGAGTCTTTGAATCCTGTTAAAATATGTGCTGTCTGAATACTGCCATGTCAGAAGTGGAACAACCTAAGGTGTTCTCTTTGATATTACAGATGGCTGGCTGGCTGGCTAAGGAGGGTGGTGGAAAAAATGCTGTTATTAATAATGGAAGAATAGGTGGGAATAGATGTCATAGTGCTTTCTGCTAATTTCTTCATTTTCAACATTCCCCACATTGCGTCCCAGAACCTGAGGCCAGTTTCAATCAGAAGCAAAAAAACCCCAGGACTCTTGAAATTTTAGTTCACTCTTACTTGACTCTTGCTGCGCTCTGCTAAATCAGAGTGAAGTTCTGAAACCATGGATTTTGTCTTGTATCTCATTCTGTTTCCATCTGAGAGCCTGCCAGTGATGCTCCACTGACATGATCTGTGGCAGGCACTCAAGTTCTGAAACTGTGGAATTTGTCTTGTATCTCTCACTCTGCTTCCATCTGAGGGCCTCCCAGTGATGCTCCACTGACATGATCTGTGGCAGGCACTCAGTTTTTTTGCCATGTTCTCAAAACAAAGAGGAATCTGGCAGCAAATCTGTTTTACAAGCTTGAGTACAATTTGCTGTTAGAATTTGCTGTATGGTCACACACTGCAACTAGAGAGGAAGGTCGTGAGGCTTGAGATGGTTTCTGCAGCAGGCAATACCAGAGTCATCTACTAGATACTGCTATCTCCCGCACAAACCAGCTGCTCTCTGGGAGAGGCTGTTCAGTTGCTCAAGCAAAAAGGAGGTGACAGTCTAGGTGACTGACTGAACTACAGATTTCTTAAAAGCCCTGTAGATATGTATCTCAATGTTAATCTTCCCAAGATGTTCATGTGGAGCTAGTGGACTGATTTCATCATAGGTCTGATGAGTTCACAGAAAGTTTTCAAAGGGCTGAAGCTTTTGTGTCTAAGTAGCTGCCACTGCTGGGAGATAAAGGTGCAATTGGAAATCAAGTGATCTTACAGAAACTGCAGACAGGAATAGCTATCCTGGGTCAGTGCAAAGATCCTCTCTCCTCCCGTATCCGGTGCCTCAGACTTTTCCTTGAGACCCCTGTGAGCCTGCATATCCCTTTAGCAGGCTGAAAGACATACAGCTAGTCTGCCTCCAAACCATGCCTTGAAAATACCTCTACGTGCTTGCGTCCCATTCACTCCATTTCCTCACCTTTGTGTTCCACATACACAAAAAAATGGCAGGACTTTTCTACCCCCATCAGAGAGACCTGTCACCTTTTTAAATGCGTTGAGAATTTTTGGCATCTCAGGTTGGGCTGAGACAGCATCACTGAAATATACAGCAGCTTTGATGACCAAGGACTTAGGGATTCTACCCACTGTGAGTAAATTATAAAAAGTTTGCTATCCTTTTGTGTTTAGCTTCTATTCTGCCCTGTGACACAAACCCAGAAAATATACCCACAAGATGAGAGTTTATCTTAGCATCTCTGGAGAAAGATCAGTGATTTAAAACAATCTTGATGGAAAGCAGTGTTACCAATGTTACTCAGGGAGATCTTCTGAGCACTCATTTATTTATTGTCCATGTCAATGCTGAGATTCTGATGCTATTAAGAGGTTGCTGATTGCTGAAGTTATTTCTTTCCATTTTCTTGCTGCAGTTGGGAGATTTTTAAAATGTTCCATATGTGGAAGTTTATGTAAAATTGACACTGTGGTCTAATGATGCATAGTGAGTCTGGAACATCTAAATAATGATATTAATTTGCATATGATCCTTCATAGGGTGTGCCAGGACATCAGCAACGACTACAGTGAGAAGTCTATGTCTGAAGTAAGCACCTAATAACTCTTTTTGCAGGAGTTTTTAACACTGAGCTGATGCAGTCTGTGGCAAGGCTAGAAACTGAGAACATATTGCAGTTATTACAGTGCCTGAAGTCCAAGTTCCTTTTAAGACACGTCACCAGCAATGTGTTTTAATCAAAAGTATTTTAGTGAAGTAAATTGGAATCATCTGGACCTGACTGGCATCATGTTCTCTCAAGTGTGATTTATTTCCTAATTCCTTTAATGAACTTTATATCGATACTTTGTGATGAACAGGAAGAGCAAATAGTAAGGATCTGTAATGCTTTCCATTAGCACAGGTTATACAGAAACGTTGCAGTTGCTGGCTTTGTTGCAGCAACAGAGAGAATCTTCAAAACAGGTCATAGGGCAGCGATGGGGATGGTCAGAATGCTGTAAAAGGACCATTTTCAGGGACGGAGCTTTCTTCCTTGCTATTGTTTAAGTAACAGGAGAATGAATTAATTCATTAATTAAACAAATGAGAAATTCACTGATTTATCGCAGACATTTCATCCTGCTGGAAAAATATCTAAGAAGATACTCCAGGACTTAGGGTGGGGAACATCTTGCAATGTTTCTCCTAACCCCATAGCCAGGGTCCCAAGCAGGATGGACACAAAATTACATTATCAAGAAAGGGAAGAAGGAGGCAAGAAAGGTGTAGTGTGGGTTTGTGTGTGTGAGAAATAGCCATCATGTCAGAGTACCTAGTTTTCACACAGCTCTAGTAGTCACAGCTAAAGATGAACACAGTACTCTCTTGCCTTTCTTTCAGTTTATTAGAGGGTGACCAATTTTGTTCAAAAGTTATTCACTGCCACCTGACTGAAAGACAGACAGATGGCATGACTACACAGACCTCACTCCAATCTTGGGAAATGAGGCTAAAATACAACGAGAGACGTACAGCTGACACAGTTTTACTGACAGAAGGGAATACTATATACTCCTGCAGGTAGGGTGAACAGTGCTATGAAATGTACCATTCCATTATTTTCCCAAAGCTTTTTGATTTTACCGTGTGGATTGACACTGTGGCACACAAGATTTTCCATACAAAACTCAAAACAGCTCTTTCCCCTCTCACCACAGATAGTATTCTCTGTGTTATGAGTATGTCAGTGGGGAACACTCTGCACTGTAGATAAAAGTTAAAAAAATCTCAAGTACAATACTTGGAACCATAGAAGGATCTCAGAATAAAGCCCTGAATCTGTTCCAAGGTAGGGAGGAGGAGAGAGAGGGAATTTATGACTTTTTCTACCTTTTTTTTTCTTCTTGATTTTGGCTGAGAAACAGAATTTAAGGAAGAGTTTGAATACTCTGCCATAATTAAAAGCCTGGGAAGAGCTTCTTTGTACGCTTTTTTAACTTAGATGCATTTGAACGAATTGCTGTATAGTTCCCTAAACTGTTTGACATTTGCTCTTGTTAGGGCAAATTGTGGTTACATCTACTTTTGACCCTGATATCTTGTGAAAGAGTAAGTTGCTCTCTACTAAGTTTAAACAATCACATGTGCTAAATGTTTGTAATAAGTGCAGTGGCCTGTTAAATTAAGCTTGAACTTATTCAGGATATGTTAATTTTATGAATACTTTTGAATAAGTAATTATCATTTTGCCTGAAGCCTGTCATTTGGATGCTGCAATAATTAGGGTGCCCATTAGTGAGATTTTATCATCTAATAACACAAAGCAAAGGAGGAAATTGCTGGGTGAGGAGAAAAAGTTTGTATCTTGAAGAAGCAGCTAATTGGGATAAGAATTTAAAAGACATGTCTCTATAAGCGAGACAGGAGTTAAATAAGTTTTTGGAGCTGATTCAACAGTGACACAGTTACAGAGTTCCTCTCACAGATAGCGGCTGTCACAGCTGGGTGACTGGAGGCAGAAGCAGGCGATGGCCCATGGGGATGGTTGGGGGCAGCCGCTCTTTGTGTTGAGTAGAGCATAAGAATCTGATGGCAGCCCACTAATGTGCATCTGGTAAAGAGAACAGTTCACATAAGCTGGTCATAAACAGATGAGATCAGTCTCAAGGAAATGATGAGAACCTACAAACATCCTGGTGTTCACTGGCTGGGAATGGCATGAATCTCCCTCTCAGTTACCCAGTCCTGGAGGTGTATAATCATGCTGTTATAATGCAGTCTGGGCAGCAATTTTTAGCTCATTCCTACAAAACTGCATTATTGTCTTGCAAGGATTTTACTACCATAGTTACCCACATATTTGTAAAGGTGCTTTTTAAAATAAACTCTTCTCTCTGTAGTTTGGGCTTATGTTCCCAGTAGAGTCCACTGCACTGTCCAGAGTTTAGTATTGCTGCACCAAAGATGGAAGGAACTAGGAGGATGGAAGGAACTAGCTGGCTTTGGAGGGTTTTCCATGGAAATAAAATGTGAGAAGACATATGCCTCACGCAAATGTGAGACATCATGGAGCAACAGGGTAGGGAATGCTATACACAGAGACAGTGCCAATCAGCACACCAAAACAACTTGCCTTTGGTCTTGTTCCTCCTCTGCCCCTGCTTGGCCAGAGTCAGGATGTGCCTTTCTGGGTGAGTCTAGGAATAAGCACAGGAATGTAGGAAATGACAGGAAGATGGATGGTCAGGGATTGCAGCCATGATTTACTAAACTGGAAGATGTTTGTGTGGGACACACTTTTATTCCTTGAAAATAGATGCAAGAGTGTCCTTATATTTAAGGATGTCTTACATAGCTCTTTCACTCCACCTAGCTAAGGCCTCAGTCCTGCAATCAGTGTGTTGAATGCTGCTCACTTGAAAGCAATATGGTTACTTGCTCAAAGGCTGCTTAGTGTGTGTTGTCCATGTGCACACACACTTCTGCACTGGGAGATCTTGGTGCAAGGCTGTTGAGGGAAACTATTTAGTGGACATGGCGGTGCTGGGTTGACGGTTGGACTTGCTGATCTTAGAGGTCTTTTCCAACCTTAATGATTCTATGATTCTACTGGTGTGGGCATAAGGAATTTTTTTTAAGGTTCATCTGTAAAGTGCCAGCTGCATTTCTGACTATAAAAATAGCAACAGTGCCCTTTGTATATATGACTTTAGGGGCATAGTTTGTCTTATATTAGTATAATAACTACTGTCTTCTCATGCTTAGTGTTGCAAGAATAGCCAGAAGGCATTCAGCCTGCACCAGAGATGTTGTATTCTCCATAACACGTGGTAAAGTCCTCTATTGTTTCTGGAAATCTCTGTAGTTTGAATGCATTATTCGGCTGTCTGGTCATCTGTGTGCACGATAAACTGGGCACTTTTGACTATTGTTTTATAAAACTGCGGCTATGAAAATGAAATGGCCTTTCATTTTATTTGGGCAACAAAGTGATTTATGAAAAGACACATCCATTTCCCTGCTGGGAAGTTCATGTCAGCCCAGAGCTGACCGTGGGCTCAGACTGTGCCTTTGCCATAGTTTTTCACCACTTATATCATTGGAGTGCACAGGAGGACTGAGCCCCTCTACTGCACCAGACTCTACTGTGCTAAGTGCTGTACAAAGACGGTTTGAGGACCTCACAAGCTTCAGTCTCTGTAAATGCTCTGGGGCAATAGTCCTGGGGACAGAAGGACACACTCCTGTTCCCCACAGGGTTCAAATGGTCCACATGCAGGTTGTCATCTCTTGTATTTCAGTGGTGAGCTGGAGGGACAGGAGGAGGATTACAGCAGCACAGAAAAGAAATCATTCACATAGACTTGCTTCAGTGCCCCCTCTCTCAGCTCTCTCCACAGCAAGGCCTTCCTCCAGAGCCACACCATTTTCACTTCACTGGGTTCTTGGCTCAATCTGGGCCTGGGAAACGTTGCCCCATCTGTTGGGGGGTGTGTGTGTGGGTGTGTGTGTCTCAGGACAACCCTCGCTTGCGTGAAATGAAGCTGTGCTCAGCTTTAATCTGGAGTTACAGCTGAGTGCATCCAGCTTCGTTTGGGCAGCCATGATAGCTGACTGAGCCCACTTGGCTTCATCTGGTCAAGGGTAAATGACTGAAAGGATGAAAGCAGGGTTTTTTAATTGCCAAGCCACCTGAATCAATAGGGAACTCTGCATGCTACTACSTGTGGTCTCCATGGACCCCATATGAAAGATGAAGGCAGCTGTGACCTCGCTTCACCACCCCTGCCTCAATCAATAGCTACCAGCTTTTAAAGTCCCAAAAGGTGTGATTAAGCCTCTGCTGCATGAAGTTAGCAATTCCTAGCATACAGCCCATTGTCCTGACTGAAAGGACCTAAAAGCCCTTATTCTGTGAGGGTTAATGACCAGATGTCTCTGGAAGGGAGCCCATCAGCCCCGGCCCTCAGTGCCAGGCATTACTGCAGCTGATTTCATTCCCCTTTGCATCCGTGTCTTAGCTTCAGTAGGCAGCATGGAACACTCCGCTTGAGTAAATGAGTACATGTGTGCAGGAATAATCCCAGTGATGTCCTGGGAGGGGACTGGAAAAAGAGTTGTGTTATTCATTACTGTTGTGTGGAGGGTGCTCTTACTCTATGAAAGGAAGCATCCATCAGAGGGATGCAAACTCAAACCCTTCCATAGCTGGGAGTATGATAGTGCATGTTTCAAGTCCATATATACAGCACTTTCTCTGGAGCAGTCCCTCTTATGGAGTAAGTCCTTTCATAAATGTGATAGTGCCAGCAAGGCTTAAATCAGACTGTCCCCTTGCAATAGCAATGCGTGAACAGGACAATTGCATTGTCTGTGTGAAAGCAGTAAGGACAGGTTTATGGTTTGCAACAGCAGATGCTTCAGCACCTTTAACTGGGGAAGGGAACGGGCAGTATAGTTTGGAGAAATAGATGAMCAAAGCAAAAGTTGCCTCATATATGATGTACATAAGCTGCACATTTAGCAGTGCTAATATTGATACATCATTCTCTAAGGGCCATTTCAATGTCACCATTCTCTTGCAGAAATCCAACAGTACATACATCAACTTAAAAGGGTTCTTTGAGCAGCTGGCTTTCTTACTTGCATTTTTCTTTTGCTCCATCTCATTATTGATCCCAGAGCTCAGGAGGCTGTGAGGACGCCTTACTCCAAGGAAGATCCTAATACTGGTATCTTGCTCTCCACGTGGTATATTATTGACTGTATGTTACTCCACTCAGGCAGCACAATCGGATAGGGAATTTGGTTAGCACAGCATAACCAGGGTATGTGGTAATTGCTGGGGTGTCACTATCAGTCTTATGACATGTTTTTGCAGTTGTTAATTAAGGCTTTTATTTTGCTTTGTGTGTTAAAATTTTGAAAAACTGAACAGTATTTATAAATCTCTAGTCCCTATAGCCAGCAGCAGCTTTGCTTTTGGAGAAAGAAAAGCCCTGTAAGTCTTCTTCCCATAGGTTGTGCCTTGCAGGTGAGTCTGTGTATAAGGACAGATCTTTAAGGATTTGCTGCTCAAGGATGGAGGCAGAAATAAACTTACGCATGCACAGAGTATGGAGCACAGATGAATCCAGTCATTTTGAGTGCAAGATTAGTTTCCTTTGAAACGCCATCAGAAAGCATTTGCTCACAATCTAGGTCACAGCAACAAAGGCTATGGGAGGGATTGACTGAAGGCAAAAGGAGTGAAGCTGAAATTACCTATGTTCAACAGCTGTCTAAGTCTAAGCCAGATGTTTGCAACGTTAAATATTCTGTGGGAACAGAGGTCTGTACCCATGTAGACCTTGTATTGGGAAGAAACTGAATTGTACATTTATGTAAGAAGTCCACTCAACGACCTTGTAACTGTCTTACCTGTTCTATTGCTAAAAATCTCTGCTTCTCTTCATGCTAAAAATATGCTGAACACTCATTTTCACAGCTAGCTCATACTATGTTTTTTCTACTGCTTCATTTCCTTCCCCTGAATAAAATAATTGTTCTTTGAGCTCAGTACCGTGAACCAAACATTGATACAGATTAAGGTGACCAGCAGATGATGTGAAACAGAAAATCCAGCTAGACTCATTCAGCATAAACAAATATTTTGAGGTGCATTGCTCAGGCAGTGATTAGTTTGCCAGCTGTAGGTAGAGCTACAGAGGAAATTAAAAAGATGGAGTATGCTGAACACTGCAGAGGGAAAGAAACTACATCAGGGTACACTGATTCATAATGCAGCAGGGAAAGAGTGGGGTTTAGACTAGGATCTGCTGGTTTTTAAGATTCTTGCCTCTTTGAGAGTCAGTCCATCTGTGAGACGCTTTTTATACTGTCACACCAGCAGTGGAGCAGAAACTTTTTTTTTTTTAAACAGGCAGGAGGAGGGGGGAAACCCCTGCATAAAACCCAAGCTCTCATAAGAGGAAAATATTGCATGTACCTTTTCAAAATTCTTCAGGATGCAGCTGCAGATAATGAAGACAAATGATTCCTTCAAAATGTCAATAAAGATAATAATGGAAACAAGCTATGCCTAGAATTCACCTCAGCTTTAGATTTTGATGGCAACAAAGATAATAGTATAATGGAGCCTATTAATGCAGTAGGATGCAGAAATAGACGAAAGCTAGAAGGATAAAGAGTTATTTAAAATCTCGAGTGATGTGTACAAAAGAGTCTGAGGCAGGAAATCATTGCTGAGATCACGAAAACATGAACAGTACATGCTGAATAATGGAAGTACATTACGGCCTCGCTACCTTTACTTGCAGACAGTACGAGTAGCATCTCTAGTGCCCTCTCCAAAATGAGATATCTCAGCAAACAGCATTAAGTGGAAAATAGTCAGAAAGTTTTCAGAAATACAGTTCTTTTTGTCAAGAAATATCAGTCAGGCCCCAAATCTCTCCTGTCAGCAATGGAACGTTACCCAGGAAAATTCAGTAGGTTTAGGGTAGGATTTCTACTGAAAAAGCAGCCACTTGTAGAAAACATTCCAGTAAATCTGGCACTCAATGGTATTACAAGAGACATGGGAAAGCTAGTTCCAAGTTCCTCTTCCTGTTTTAGATGATGCCGTGAGCTTCAGCCTGATGATATGGAAGATGCCTGCTTAGGGTAACAGCTTTTTGGCAGCCTTGAGATTCTCCTAATCCCTGGAAATGATGAAAAGATCTGACAGAAAGAAATCTAAACTATATGCACTTCTAAAACAGAATACTAGTCACCTTATCACTTCACACCTAATGCGATCGGATAATGCAGCAAGGCTGGAGTGTCCTTTTGTGTCACTTCCTCTGGTTTTTAAGAAAATTTGGGACATAAATTAAATGAAACGGAACAGAAAAAACATATTTTGAGCTAGAAGTTCTGGAGAGGGAACCGAGAAGATTCAAGGATGGGACAAAACAGATGGTGAAGTAGAAAGCCTGGTTCATTTCTGTCAAACTCATCACAGGATTCCTGGATGATAACGCAGGCACTGCCTGAGCCCTCGTGAACCCTGAGCAAGAGGGCAGGCCTGTTCTATGTACAACAAAATATGAAGTTGTCACTAAGGTCTGTTGAGAACAAGGCTGTAAGTGTAAGGGACACGCACACCCTTGGAATAGCTGTACTTACAGATCAGTGCTGAAAAGTACAGCTGGCAGCCTATATTAATAAGGTTTAATCTGTTATCCAAGGAGACCATGCATGTATCAGGGGAGTCCGTGACCTCCCTGAGGGAGACTGAAACTAACTTCACTAGGATGGCTTAGAAATGATCTTGTAGCCCTTCAGGGCCTCTCCTCTACCGATTTATCATCTCATATACCTTTGAGAATCTATCTCACACCTGCCCTTGAAACCTCAGCCTGCTCCTTTTTAAACTTGCCCTAGTAGCTCTCTCAGACTTTCACACATTTGTAAAAATCCCCAGAGCCACAATATTATCCCTCCTCAGAAAACCCACCTATGTCGAGGAGTCTCTGACACACAGGGCAGTGGTGTGGTAGCAGAAGGGCTGTGCCACTGCTCCTGATGGTCACCGGTACTCTGGGCTTCCCCAGCTGTCTGTCATCTCTCAGATGCTAACTGCAGGAGCGGTCTCTGTTACACATTCATGGTCCATATTACAGTGGGGCCTCTGATTGGAGGCAGCAGTATATTACTTCTAAATAGAAAAATACCGCTACTAAGAGAACAAAGACTTTCAACTGAGATTAACATTTTATTGCCTGGGCGGTAGGTATCAAAGGGCTTTATGGCTCTTCTGGAGGCACTTCAGACCAGTTGGATTAAAATCAGCACAGCTGTTCCCCAACTGGTTTTAAAAATGCTTCCAGCAAATGCCACTTCCTGCTGTTGCTGTCCTTCTGGAAGCTGCACCATCCTGCTCAGCTTAGCTCAGAGACTTGCTCTTCCACTTCCTCCTCCTCCTCTTCCTCCTCCTCTTCCTTCTCCCCTGCGTGTTTGCTTCAGGCCTAGCAATCTCCATCCCTGCATCCTCTCTGCACTTCCCAGCAACAACCTTCAGCATAAAACTGATGAGTAGAGCGTGGTGGGGGGTTACCAGTAAGCAAATGAAATATTGCACACACAAACAAGTGAGGCTATGAGTATGGGAGATGTCAGGTTCCGCTTGCTCTGCTCTCCCCTCTACGCTGGGCTTGGGCACCAGGAGTGTATAGCTCTAACTGGTTCTTCCTGCACTGATGGGACAAGGTGAGCTCTGCTGTAGCCAGCTGAGTCCTCATCTGCCCTGGGGCTGCTCAGCAGAGGCAGTAGGACAGGTATTTCCTTGTGCAGGCCACGTGGAGGTGAAACTTTCAGATGGTGAGGATTGCACAACCAGCAATAACAATTAATTGTTTCTGCCTCGGCTGTGGCTGACGGGGTGCAGAAACCTTGGGTGGCAATGCAGGGATGAAGAGGTGCTGGAAGACTCAGACCTGTAACTGCACTTGGAAGTGAGCAATAGAGTGTGTACATTTAAAAGACAATAGTTGAGAGTGCCTGTGCTGAAGAAGCCAGGACAGCAGGACCGGAGCAGCTCCTTTTCTGCTAAAGAGCTGCATATGGGTGATCCTGGTGGGAAGCTGAACAGCAGAGTGACAGAAGTAGGGTTCAGAGTTTGTTTAAGCTCTTTTGATTGCTCTCCAATGCACTGCATCAAGTAAGATCCTTGCTGTGCTCTAGCCTAGATTTTACTCCATCCCTAGGATGCAGATGCCATCTGCAGGAGCCACTCGATCCAGCCTCCTGCAAGCTACAATAGCTGTGAAGGGAAGATTTAATTCTAGTAGTCAAAGAGGTGTCAGAAAAGAGACTCTGCCTGTGTCCCTGCCTGCACCCCGAGAAGGAAGCACAACCCTTTTTTGTGGAGAGAGCTGCAATGGCAGGTGGCAGCAAAACTGCCTCTCTCAGCTAGGGTCCAGGGGCGAGGGAGATTGGTTGAGTCAGGCACYCCTCCTATTTCAAGGTGTAGATTGAAGGTCTCTCCCTGTAGAGCTGGGGGCTTCCCACCTCCAGCAAAAGTGTGTTTGACAGTATTTAGACAGAAAGACTGGAGTTGTCTGCTCCCACAGCTGACTTCTTCCCCAATATGCCTCGTGGGTTCTCCTAAATACACAGGTCTGTGGGACTCTTACCTAGTCCTGACTTGAGGACCATTTTCTAAGACAGATGATACGGTGTTCTTATCTTAAACTGTTACCAGTTTCTAAGAAGGATGGGTATGGTTTTGAATGGTAATTAGCTTAATGATTTGGGTTTTATCTTGCTAAATACCTCATTCAGTGCAATATATTAAGAAGTCCTGAGCACAGCCCCAACATCTCTCTGTCCTTTGGGTCACAGTGCAGATAATATCAAAATTGAGCTGAAAACAGAACTTGCTGTGAGCCAGGTCCCAACTCACCAGAAAACAAAATGCAGAAAGTGGCTTGTCCTGCTGCGGAGGTTTCCACGGATGACTACAGATTGTCAGGTGTGGATAAGCTGTCATCATATTAGAAGCACTTAATAGCAATCAGCAGTTAAAAAGAGCTTTAATACCATCCATACTTCCCTTGYGCACTAGGGAATTGCAGTGCCTGGTGCTGAAGGGTGTCACTTTATGACCATTCTTGCCAACTGTTTCACTAAATCCCCCAAATTTCTTTCTTGCGGATGTATGGAATACACATTCCCTGCTGCCATCCCTCTCTGAAGAGATGGAGCTCTGGGCTCTCTGCAGCTGGGATGTACCCAACAGTGGTACCCAGCACTCGGCCCTCTTTGCTTTCTTCCTTCCAGATGTGAGAAACGCACATAGTGGTACTCACCAAATTAAGCATTCTCCTGCAGTGAGTGAGGAGAGCAAGCAATTTGGCTCTCCAGAGCGTGTGTGAGCAGATGGCAGGTGAGCTCTACCTTCCCGAGAGGGAAAACRCTTGTTCCTGGAAGTTTAGGGGTGAAAGCTCGGCCAGCAGTGCCTGGGCTTGCAAAAAATCCTGAGGTAAGAAAGCTGAACTGTGCCTCCCTGCTCAGTTTCCAGCAGCGTTTAGGAAAGAAGGCAACAGATGCCATCCATTTAAAACAAGCATGTCAGTAACAACCACAGCCTGAACCAAAACAGATGTCATCTCTGTGGCTGTTAAGCCTGATATTTCACAGACTGCCATAAGCGCTGGACAGTATAGCTTGAGGTTACCCAGTCGTTTGTTGTACTTCCTGAAATGAAGACCTCATGCTCACAACTCAGAATCCAGTTAATCTGCCATCAGCACAAAATAGTCCTTCTTCTTCCTGACATCTCTGGGAAAAGATTTTGCATACATTCAGACTCTGCTGAGTAACTAGAAAAGGCAATTTTTCAAGCCCCCTAATGATACAGGAGGGCCAATGGTACTGCAACCTGAAAATAGGTGCCTGTTTTCAGAATAATAAAATTTCGCCATCCTATTCTTTTATTATATGATCTATTTGGAAGTAAGAATGTTTACTCTACTGAATTTCCCTTTTGGTGCTAAYAAACTCTTCACAGCAAGGTTGTTCTCCCAAACACAGTTTGTGCAGGATCCCATACACTAGCACTTCTCTCACAAGTGAAAATMATCTTAAACACCTCTTTTCTTCATCTGGAGAAGTAACATGTACTGAGCCCCAGAAATAAGTTTTGAAAAGCAGCTTCCATTATGCTTGAGCCTCTCCTTATACCCGACCTGRACTTTATAACAGTTTGTGTGCTATCTCTAGCAGCATTATCATTTGATTTACTGAGAGTCTGCTGAATGCTTGGGAGGGACTTTTAGAGAGGTTTCAGAGTKGTGTACATCTGTCTAAACTGCAGCTCTTGTAAGAGATTAAAACAAACTTTTTGACTTCCTGACTGACAGTATTTTAGAAGAAAAATTATCACAGCAACTTGAATTGCTATCAGTGAATCAAGTAATAAACATCAGTCTCAGGTAATTAATAACCCAGGGGATGAGAAATCTAGGGAGTGTTATTTCTCAGTGGGGCTCTAGCATGGGTAAGGAACTTGACTTTCAGTGTCTTTTGTGACACTGGCTCACGCAGCATAGACTTGTTGCCATACAGCTAGTGTTAGGAATAAATGCGTTCTCCTCTGGCAGTTATTAATCTACTTATTTTGATATTAGGGGTTTTGTGTAGTGATTATAAGCAATATACAATCAAAAATGAAGCTTAAATTCATATTGTTGTCGATTACATGGTGGCACTGAGGATACTGTATTACCAAAAAAAAATTACAAAAGCAAAGATGGTATCTCAAACCATGTGGTATCAAAACTAAATATTCAGTCGTGTTCTTACTGTACAACTGTACTGTACAACTTACTTCCAACCTGCCATGTTCTTAATTTACAGCTCACCTAATTCCTGTGGCTTTGCTGCTGTGGCACAAGACATAGGGGAATGTGACTATTTGATTTTTTTCTTACAAATTGTCCAACATGAATTTTACAAACCCTTTTTTCAGTTTGTTACTGAAAATATGCCAATGTCAAAATGCCCTGTAACCCGTTGAAGTGGGTCCAGAGGATGGCCAGGAAAATGGTCAGGGGGTGGAAYGCCTCTCCTGTGAAGAAAGGCTGAGAGAGCTGGGGTTGTTCAGCCTGGAGAAGAGAAGGCTTTGGGGAGACCTTATTGCGGCCTTTCAGTACTTAAAGGGGGTTATAAGAAAGATGGGGACAGACTTTTTAGCAGGCCCTGTTGCGACAGGACAAGGGGGAATGGTTTTAAACTAAAAGAGGGTAGATTCAGACTAGATATAAGGAAGAAATTTTTTACGATGAGYGTGGTAAAACACTGGCACAGGTTGCCCAGAGAGGTGGTAGATGCCCCATCCCTGGGAACATCCAAGGTCAGGCTGGACGGGGCTCTGAGCAACCTGATCTAGTTGAAGATGTCCCTGCCCACGGCAGGGGGGTTGGACTAGATGACCTTTAAAGGTCCCTTCCAACCCAAACTATTCTATGATTCTATGATCTTTTTAATTAGCTGCCCCAACTAGCTCCGACTTTGACATAATCTATGCATAGATTACTATGTGTCTTACCCACCTCTGTAGATTCACTTGTGGATCTTAGACACGATTGATTGGACTGACCTAAATTTCTKAAGTAAATATTCTACAGAGGTTTCCCAAGTTTTCATTCTTAATCACCTAAACTCACTCATGTGGGAAAAAAACTTCAGTTGCTATGTTATTTTTTTCATCTATAGCTAAGTATGAAAATTAAGTTTCACTCTCCTCCTTGAAAGATCTCTCACTGCCTTAGGAGAACTGTGCAAGATTTACTGCATTCGAGCTCTAAATACAACAGTCATATGGAAGTCGGTGTGTAGCCAGGATGAGAAGCGATTAGGCCTGTACTTCAAACTGTTGGACCAACCTGCTTCTCCTGTAGAGGAAYGTATGGTGCGGGTGCTGTCTGGTTGTTCCTGCTATTGTCTTTCATCCATCTTTATAGAAAAAGGGAGGAAGACAAAAGAAAGGCACAACTAGAAAGGTGTCTTGCATTACATTGGGTTCTTTCTGTCTTGGTATGGTCTGTTTTATGTGATACTGCTGTGGAAGGCAGACCTGAGAGCATTATTTAGCTCAGCTTTTTCCACAACAAAACTGCTTTCTCTGACAGCTGAAATATGGTGAACAACAATACTGAAATTCTCCCTATGGAGTGACTGCCTTTCGCAGATGTAGCACAAAGTAATTCCTTCTATTCACATTTTCTTCTTACTAAGACACTCCCATTTAGCCTGCTTCTGTCAGCTCTAATTACAAACCAGCAATACCCATCCCCGTTTTTCTTCTGGATAAGCTCTCCCTTGAATTTTACGTATTTCAGGATGTTGGATGCCAGCTGGGAAATGGAGAAAACATTCTGGAAACTGCAAAAACATCTTTCTTCCTAGACTGTTACAAAACACCTTAARGGACTCCATCACACACACACACAMAAAAATAGTATGSAGAACAGTGGAGTAGCCCAAGTGCTAATAAGCAAAAAGAAAGAAAATTTTCAGTATAAATTAAAAGCCAAACGTCAAATGGCCAAACATTGTGTTAAAACCAARTATATATGGGATTTGCTTTCCAAAAATCTGTCTGATACGTAAGAAGGGCACAAAAACCTAAACATTTGGTGCTAAAGGATTTAGCATGTGAATGAGAAATACTCCATACTCCCTAAAATTCCTTTCCCTGGATGTACCTGATGCACCAAAGTCAGCCTTCAGCCAACAGTGGAAGATAACCAGAAGTCATTTTGTCACTGGCATCCTGTGAACTCAGCCCTGTGAGACYAGAGGTGTCTTTCACAAAAGAAAACGAGTGGGTCAGTGATGGTGCAGAATGTCCCTGGAGATGCATCTTATCTGAATTTGTCAAGAGACAAAGCTGCCATCATTTGTCTGCCAACACTTGATCCGCTCGTCACTGCACCTCCCAGCACTGACGCCAGAAACTCCTGCCAAAGTCCTCTGGGAGCGAACGCGTGGCGGGCCCGTGAGGCAGCTGCGTGCGCTGGGGAGCAGAGGGTAACACTGCCCTTTGCACCAAGATATTAGGCTGCAGCCGTCCCTGCTTGTCTGAGCTTTGTAATGAAAAATGACTGCCCTGATCCAACAAGCGTAAAAGCTATAAACAAGATGCCACACATAAATCATCTGTTCAAAGAMACAGACAGCTCTTGGCATCCTGAACATGCTTTACACAACTGAATTGCGGGAGCTCCTCTAGACACGTCTCGGCCACATCCTCCACCATCTTCCTTCCCACCGATCTAGTTCCTTCCGCCTGCGGTCTCTCAAAGATATGCCAGACGTCATTGCAATCTAGAACAGGTAAAAAGATGCCAGAATTATGGTTGCTCATGCAGTTTTGAGTATAACTTTTGCAATCAGTGTGTCAAGTCATTCTCTCATAGTTCAGGATGGCAATGGCAGTTTAAGTCARAACAGATGCAGGCAAAAGGGAAAATGCATCAATTAGAGGCTGAGTCACAGACATCTTTTTGGTAATCATCTTTGCTGCCTGAGCCTGGTGATGAGTTCTGGCTGCATTAGYGTCTAAACCCTAGATATTATCTATGTCTTATAGCCTGGAGAAACTAGTATTGCTTGACYTGGTCACCACTGTGTGACCTCATCTACTGCCACCGTTGCACTGAAGGTCAAGACAAAAATAAAATTCCATCATCAAGGTAAGAAAAAAGATCATCATTTGAAAGCAAAAAAAGAAGAAAAATATGAAAAGAAAAAAACCTGCYAAAGAAATCCTGCATCAGAGGCTAAGACCAGAGCAAGGTTAAGCCCAGCTGTGTGACAAAATGCCAACAACAGGTCTTTCCACTCTTTCCACTGTGGGCTGTGGTAACGTTACTGCTCTGCATCAGGAATCAGCTCATGGGGGTTTTTAAGGCTCTGCCCTGGGAGCGGTTTGCTAGTCCCTGGTTATTTCCTTAAAGGCCACCCTATGCCATCTTAGCAATGGAAGGCAAGAACACGATGAATTGCATTAAAGAGCAATGTAACGTGAGTTCCGGAGCACTGCTGCAATGGCCCCACGTCTGCGGGGCACGCTGGTAGATGCTGCTAAGGGAAACGGGCATCCTTAGTCCAGTCTCAGCCTAACCCCGTTACTCTCGTGAAGGGCATTACAGCCTCGTTACAATGCTTTAACCCTCTGCAAGCCCCAAAAGCCTCTGGAAGAGCCCCTCAGCCAGGGCTGCAGCCTGCTCCAGCTGGGGCGGCCACCTGCTGCCGGCGGTACAGACGGGTYCTGCAGCTGGGGAGAAGGGCACGACACCGCGGGCCCGGCGTGCGCCAGCGCCGGCTGCTGCGCAACCCCTCGGCAGCCGACGTGAGGCACCACCGCCCGGGCCTCCCCGCGCCCCTAYAAGCCCATGCGCCGCGGGGCCGAGCCCAGGGGCTGCGGAGARGCGCCCCGGCCCCCAGGCACCAGCCTCCCCTGAGGCGGGCGGACAAGGCCCGCGGGCGCGGGAAGGACCCGGCAGCCGCTGCCCGACGGACCGCTAGGCCGGGACGGGCCAGACCGAACCCGCGCTCCGCCCCGCCGTCACGTGGGACCGCACGCACCCGRGGCGGCGGCCAATAGGCGGTGCCCGCGGCCACGCTCGCGCAGGGGCCGCAGGCCCCCCTGGCTCGAAGCGCTTCCCCGGAGGACAGTCCCGCCCCCGCTGCCTTCGTCATCGGCCCCATCAGTATCGCGAGAGCAGRCGCTTCCCTCCCTCGGCTACTTCCGCCCTCTCTGCGAAGCCTCGCGAACTCTCGTGTCCTTTTCTCCGCTGCGCCACGGCGGGTCTCGCGAGCGGCGGGAGGCCAAGGCGGGGCGGCCCCAACTCTCGCGAGACTGCGCCTAGACATCCCCCCCCCCCCGCGGTCTCGCGGCGCTGGGCGTAGTCTCGCGAGAGCTGGGGCCGCCCCGCCCGGGCCAGCTSCCCCCGGCCCCCCGCTCCCCTCCCCGCAGAGCTAATATGGTCGCCAGCGATGGACCCTGTCAGGCCAGGTCAGTGGGAGCAGGTCCGCCGCCGGCCTCGGGGCTGACTCCGGCCTCGGGGGCTGCCGCTACCCCACCCGGCGGGACCCCCGCGGCCCGGGCTATCGCCTCGCCCCCTCCGCACCCGCCGGCGGTGGAGCGGGGCCGGTCCGGCCTGTGCGCGGCCCCCGGCGGCGTGAGGAGGCGTGAGGCGGTGTGAGGCGGCGCGAGGCGGCTCGCGGCGGCTCGCGTCTCCTGCCCCGCTGCACTCTCCCTCCCGGCGCCGTTGCGCGACCGCCGGCGGCCCTTTGTGCGGGAGCGCTGCCCCGGGCCTGCGGCGGGCGGGAGCGGGCGGCCCCCCCCCCGCTGCTCTGGGGCACCCCCCGCCCGGGCCCGTTACCGCCCCCGGCGGCGGCTGCCCCCGCCGCGGGAGGCGCTTTGTTCTCGGCGGCGGTGGGGCCGGCTTCGGGGCCCGCCCGCTCGCCGGCGGCTGCCCGGGGCGCCTGGCCGCGGCTGTAAGCCCGTCCCGCCGGGCCTCCCGTTATTCCTGACAACCATTTTTGTCCCTTTCTCGGTTCCCGCAGAGGCTGCGGCGAGCGAGGGATGTCGTGCCCCTAAGGGTGCCTGCGCCTTGGGCTGAGGCCTAAACGGTACTCGGCTTGATTTGGGGGGTCATGTTAATCGTTTGGATGTTCAAGTGACGCAGTTTTTGTTAACTGTTGATGATGTAGCGTTTGCTTTGGGATGAAAGTGTAACCGTTGTGTATTAAGATCAAAGCAAACAAAGGRTAAGGGTTCTGCTGCAGATCCAGCYTCTGGTATTTGTGCTCACAGGAGCAGCTCAGTGATGGCAGAACTAACACCATTTTTTCCACTGTAATATAGATTTTATTTCCTTAAATTTTTACTGTATGAAGCTCTTTAGGCCTGAGGGAGTATATAATTCACACTGTCCCTTTAGTTTGCTAGCATTGAATTAAAACGTTCCTTTTGTGAACCACTACTTTTCTTAAGAAGTTATTCTCTCCACCTAATACCTGTTATGAGGTTTATTTTTGTCTCTTGTTTGCTTGTCATTAGCCTAGCACTTAATGCTTTATGTTTTCTACTATAATAAGACCTGTATCTCTTATCTGAGTTGGTGAGGTGTATTTATCCTGTTTTGTAGATGGTAAACTGAGACAATAAAGGTCAAATGTATTCAGGTGTGAGACTATGCGGATTACTTGCATGACCTGTATATACCTAGTGTTACAGATACTTTTAAAATTCATCTTAGTCACACATCTACATCATTAGGTGTCTCAAGCTATTCAGAAACCTTTCCATGTTACTATTTACTTACAGTCCTAGAGGAACATTATTTTTGGTAAAATCAGAAATAAAAAGCTGTTCTTACGAGTCCTCTATCAGTGCTCAAACCTTCCATTCTTTTATGRCTGTAACCTTTTTTTTGGTGTTTTTTGTTTTTCCCCCTAGGAAGCCCTTACCAGCCCGTAATTGAAGCATTAGGAAGCTATCCACAAAAGAAGTTCTACAATGTCTCAAAGCTTGGAGGCACCAAGTATGGTAATGATACTTTTTAGTTTTTTGTAATTAGGATGGTACCAGCAGTAAACACGCACCATTTACTGCTGTAAAATGCAGTCGTGAATATGTGAATTCTTAATAGATGTATTTGAAAGCTTATAATTTTCCAATCTGTTATTGCTGTATGAAGTTGGTAAGGGGTAATACTTCATGTAGCTTTTTTTCAGTAAGAGAGGAAGTATAGGTGCTGCTGGAATTTTCCGTAATACTTGAAATCAGAATAATTTATCTTTTGGGAAAAATGAAGTGACAGAGAACTCCTATGTAGTACTTCAAAAATAAATATAGTTTTTACTATAATTTTGTGCTGCTGCTTGGTGTTCTAGTTTCACCTTACCAGCAACTTCAGATAGTGGGTAACTGTGTGTTTGCTAAAACGTAACTTCTACTGCAGTTGCTGCAGAAAGATGAGGTTTTGTGGTGTTCATACAGTTGCTTAATCTCAGCGTGTTACTAGTATGTAATACAACACTAAGTGGTATGTGCCAAAAAGACTTTTATTGGGTCTCTGTCTCTGGGTGCCTTTTGAAAAATAAAARGTATGTGCACATGTAATGGGGGAGRGGATGGACATGCACATGGRTGTCCRTGGATGCACATGCAGATGGAGAAAGCTATAGATCAGTGTCAGCTGAATAGGGTTTACTCTTGCAGATGATCAAAACATACTTTCTTTATTYTCTCCCTGTGCTTTCATACATACTAAAGGTATTTGGGATTTTTTTCTCAGTTTTGCAAGGTTGGAATTACTCTCCTATAATGCCAGAATTCGTGATGTGTTTCTTAACTAAAAAATGACCAGTGGATGTTTCACTTTAAACCCATATTTGATAGCAGTAATTACTTCCCTGTTGTTTGAAGGGGAAAGGGGAGCTAGTGCACAATGGCTGCTGAAACTTTTGTGCAACAGCTGTGTGCTCTTGCAAATTTCTACTACTTGTAATAATGAAGTTAGTCTTTCAGATAAGCACATAAGAAGGAGGTAGAATGCTTCTGTTTGTAGCTTTGTCCAGGAAGAAGCAGTAGTGTGGTAGTGACAAAACCAGTCAGTTCTACAGCAGTTTTTTGAAAAGCCTCGTGCCAGGAGTGGAAATATAAGCAGAAGATACTACTTTCTGATAAGATGTGCCATAAAGCTTGGAGCAACAGCGGATATTCCTGAAGATATTCAGAGAATGAGTCTAAGTGGACTGGTCTGAGTGACTTTRTCTTCCAATAGAAACTTCTGTGCAGAAGTTGGGAGCCTCATATTAACTACRTATTAGCAAGATATTAAATAAAATCTAGGCACAGTGTGGGACAGCACTGATAGCAAATCCAGCATCTGGAATTGCTCATAGCATTTGTTGCCAGAACATTAATTTTTGGTTTTACCTGTTTGCCCTCTGCCTTGGGGCTTCTGACTATAATCTGACGATAAGTGCCTGTTTAAGTTAATCAGATTACTAATGTAAATCTTAATTGATTTATTTGCCAATTTGCTAGGGAGAATCTGATTTTCTAGTGTTTAAAATAGTATTCAGTTATGGGGAAAACGGTTGCTAGAAAGAGCTCAGAATGATTTAGGGCAGAGGGGGCATCTGGAGATCTAGTCCAGCCTCTTGCYGGGACTAGAGCTAACTTGGAGAGCCTTTCTAGATTGAGCTCTGCAAATCTGCGAGGACGGAGATTCCACCGCCTTTCTTGATCCTGTGCTTAACYACCCTCCCTGTGAACTTCTTTTTCCTTGTATCCCGTCACAGTGTCCCTTCCTGCACCTTGTGACTTTTTTTTTGTCCTTCCACTGCGCACTTCTGAGAAGTCAGGCCTCACCTTCTCTGCAGTTCCTGTTAGGTTGTGGACAATTACAGTTAGCTCGCTTAGCTTTGTCTTCTCAGGGTGAGCAAACCCTGTGTGYCAGGTACAGCAGCCCCATAACCATCTCAGAAGGCCCTTCGCTGGATGCGATCTCATTTCTTGAGATCTCCTCTGTCCTGGGAGGCCCAAAACTACATGCAGTGTTGCAGATGTCAGCTTGCTAGGGCCTAACAGAGAGAAGTAGTCGCTTCTCTATAGCTGGTGGCTGCTGAGCTGCCCACTGGACAGTTAGATTTATCACTGTAAGGATGCACTGTGTATTATTTGTAATCCAAGAAAAAGCAAAACCATTTTCTTCTYGTAACTTGGCTTTTAAATAAAGTGAGTGGTGGCATTACAGCTGATTAGACATGTTTTTGATGACATTCTTAGATTATTTTGACTTGTCTAAATTAGACAACAATGATAATATCTGAGAAAGACACACAATGAGACCAGAGTCAGCAAATCCTATATTAATAGTTTGTGGACAAACCTCTGGATTAGTTTGAGACCACCAAGTTTAACTTTTTTGTTAAAGCCTGAAGTTAATTATTTCACCCTCTTCTTCCAACTAGCTTTTTTTATTTTTCTCACTGTTCTCATAAAGTCACTTGCCTGCTTGAGTAGTGCTGAAAATAATGGTATTTGGGGAGAAATGTGAATTAATCTTGATTTTTTTTTTTTTTTTTTTTTTGTAGTGAATAGTGGCATCCACTTCTTTCTGCTCCCCCAACTTTTTTCATTTTCGTTTCCAGTTCCCTAAATTTTTTTTTGTGCCAGAAAGCTGCTTCTAATCAATACCTTAATCCAGATCAGTAACAAACTAACTAAAGTTGTATTTAGTGTAYGTGATTCTTCTTTATATTTTATGAAATGTGTTTAATTTTAGGGCACATGGCAGAATAGTTTCTGGTCTTCATATCACTGTTTATTTAAAATATTCTGGCATTGGATGCTTTTGGCTTGATATCTCAAGCAATTAAATGGTGAAATTTACAGTTTAAAAATACTTTTGAATATTCTAATTGTTGCTGCTTTTCACCCACTCTGATCAGTAGTCCCAACTCTAGTTTCCTTGCATCTCTCTCCTGCCGGCATAGCATACCTTTTTAAATGTCACTGTCTTAACACAGTGCGGTCAAGCCATTGGTATCTTCYGTTCAAATCCCATATGATAACTGATCTTCTGCAATGTATACATCATGCAGCTCACTGTTCCGTATTGTGTAATGAAGATCAAACCCAAAGGCAACTGGAAAGGCAGGCTCCTGTAGCTCTCATCCTTCCAACCCCTAGCAAAGTGGAATTCCTTAGAAATATGAGATTGTAATTTTTAAAAAACTACATAAGCTGAAGGTGTTGCACTAATTAAGTCAGTTCATTTGCTTTACCCTAGATACTCTGCCTTATTCCATACGAGTGTTGTTTGAATCCAGTATCCGTAACTGTGATGGCTTCTTAGTGAAAGAAACAGATGCTATGAACATCTTAGACTGGAAAACAAAACAGAATGATGTTGAAGTGCCCTTCTGTCCTGCCAGAGTTGTTCTTCAAGACTTTACGTAAGTGTGTGTGTGCGCCAAAACTACTGAAATAATCTGTGTAAACTCACCGAGTCGTATGTACAATTCTTTGGCTTGAAAATAAATAGCACCTAGCCTTTTGATACTGAAGTATCTCTTTTTCTCAGTAGAAGCCTGTGCACTGCTTCTGCTATCCAGTAGATTCCTCATGCTAATTACATGTGGTGCAAGGATAGGTACCCTATTGTTCTATAGGGTACCCTGGTTTTAGTGCAGGTTGGCGAGGCTGAAGCTGTTGGCCTACGAGGAGCACTTTACAGGATAAGAGCCAAAACACAAATGGAAGTGGTGACATTTTGGCTGTAGCCAGATGACTGATGGTTCATTGAAATATATAGAATTCTTGCTTGAGATAGCTGAAGATTAAATATTGCTTACTCTACAAGTATATGTAATCCAACTGAATCCATGAATAATACATATATTTAAAAAAAAGTCTCTTAGGATATTAACTTTCTTTGTGATTTGAGTATGGCATATCTAAAAGGGCAGTCCTTCAGCAATTTGCAAATATTAAATTTAAGCTGTTTTGCTGACTCATTAACTATATATTTATCAAGAAGTGAGACAAAAGAATAATTGTGATATTAATAATAAAAATGAGGTAACTTCTGCTTAGCAAGGAAAGTCAGGAAGATTTATATAGTACTGTGTTATATAAGCGTTGTCCTCTCAGTTCTCTACTTCAGGTACACTTATCTATGTTATAGCAGCAAGAATATTTTTGTAAAATGCTATGAGCTTCAGAAATGACTGTCTCTGTAAGAAGAGTAATAATACGTGCTAATGTGTTAAAATGTATAGTACGAGCATTGCTTGCGTAGCAAGGTTCTATTGTAAAGGTAATAAGTATTTAAAAATTAGTTTTGTAGTAAAGTACCATCACACTTCAGAAGCATAGCGAGACAAAGGAGAAGTGTAATTCTGTTCTTTGAGATGTTCCTGTGTTCTTGTTTGGTATGTTATCTTCAAACATGCTGTTGCTTGTTGTGAATGAGTACCAGCTCCATTAACTTTTAAAAATGTTTCAAGTTCTTTAAAATTTAGAGAATAGAATAGTAGGGGTTTGTCATCTGAAATAGAACTTAGGTAGATCTAGTTCTTTAAATAAAGTTAAAATTAAAAAGAAGCTTGTRTATTTTAGTGAGTTAATGTCCCATGTTGTTATACTATTTTGTTTTTCCGTCTGTTAGTGGAATTCCAGCAATGGTGGATTTTGCTGCCATGAGGGAAGCTGTGAGAAATGCTGGAGGAGATCCTGTGAAAGTCAATCCTGCCTGCCCGACTGATCTCACTGTTGACCATTCTCTGCAGATTGATTTCAGCAAATGGTAACGTACCTTGTTTTTTTGATGAACCATACATTTTTGTCTGATATTGAAGTGTGGATTCACTCTGGTCTTGGTACTRTCCCATCAAATTATTTGTCATGTGTGGATCCCTGAACCTAGACCTGATGGTATCTGAAAGAGGGCTGGATAAAAACGGATAAAATAACACTCTTGAAGGAGAGAAAGAATGGTTGTGAGAATTTGAACCCAAATTCTGGGCAAGAGATTGCTGAAGTAACTGGATCTGTCACGGTTTCCAGAAAATAATATGTCTTAAGACAGTGAGGCAGAGGGAGTTTGTAATTTTGCTTTGCCCTGTTTTTACTGTTAATGTTAAACAAAACTTTTTTTTAAACGTGACTGCCTTGTCACAGCTCCAGAGAAACAGCTTGCGATCCTACTGGACATACTGAGACTGTCATTTCAGCCCATAGCTTATGATTATTTTTTTTTTTAATGGACCTGGATTTTACAACAGATTAAAAAAGGCTGCATATATTCATATATTTGCAGAGAGAGAAGTGGATTGTAGGAGTCTGGAAAAGTATTGGGACTGGAARACCGACAGCCTGGTTTTCCTTTTCTGATGGACAGTAATGTGATGAAAACAGGCAGGGGCTGCCTTTTGCTAGAAAAGCAAAAAAATACTGCAGAAGATGAAAAACTCACGTTTTATTCAGTGTTTGCTGAAGTAAACACTAAGTAAATAATGCAGCTCCCCTCCAYTTTCTCCCCTGCCCCTCCATCACGGAGCCTTTCAAACTCACRCAGAATTGTGTAAATTGCTCAAGCTCTTTGGGAATTTTAAAAGCTTGCRGGGGAGAAAACCTGTGGTCAAATGGACATCCGTGTATGAGTCGTTTCTGTAGACTTCCCAAATGCATACAGGATTTTAGTTTGGTTAGTGTTAGAAGAGTGAAGAGCAAGAAGCTACAAATCATTTGTTGTGTTGCATATGTGTTGTTTCAGTTCTGTGGTCTGTCCATTCTTGTGTCTGGAGGGACTGCTGATTCAATTGCAATTAAACTGGCCTAAAATTATCAGAAAGACCCAAGTGTTGGCAAGAGGTCTCAACATGCTGCTTTGTAATGATAAATCCGGCTTCTGTAGTTTCACTTTTGGAAAGCTTACAGGATCTCAGCAGCTGCTGGCCTATGATAAGAAACCCTTCCCTACACGGTGGTTTGTGGTGCTTTTATATAGCTTCCATCTCCTGACCAGAGGCTCAGGGACTRAGTTGGGATTTAGACAAGGTATCCTCTGAGGCAATGCAATAGCCTGCAATTCGGTAACTAAGTATCCTTCTGCTAAAGTGGCTTTAATTACAAATCCATGATTTGGTAAATATTGAGAGGTAAAAAAGTCATTCATTCTTCACAACAAGCTTTCTTTGCTCTCATGCAAAGACTGAATATTGTAGAARTAGAGGGTAGTGTGCTATGCGGACTTTATTTCTTAAAAAAAACCCCCAACTTTTCTGTCTTACTTCTAACTGACTTGAATAGTGTCTAAAATTTATCTGAGTCTTTGAGAATTTGTATAAAAAGCCTAATTAAATAATAAAGTTATGTTTCTTTTCTTGAGAAAGCCTTGTCTGTAATCATTGCTCTGTGGGTTTAACAGAACATGTACAGCACTGTCTTAAAAAAAGAAACATGTTCAGCAAGTCCACCACTTGGGTGAGGCTCTGCCCACACCTTCRAAGTACAAAACCCTGAGTTGAGCCTTTGCAACATGGTTTGTAAAGACTTCTGGTCTGTTGTGAACAAACTGAAGTTGTTGTTTATCTGTTGTTAATCTTTCAGACAATCCAGTTCTGTTCGCCTATTACCACGCTACATTACTTAACTAAGCTTATCCAGTGGTAGTTTACTTTGCAACAGGGTTGTAGTAAAATAACTATTTTTTTCAGATAATATTTTATAATCTGTTGAAGGGATTGCAAAAAAAAACAAAGGGAAAAAAAAAAAGAGCAAAATTCCTAATGCCTAAATTATTCCTCTATTTAATGTTACAGTGCAATACAGAATGCTCCAAATCCTGGAGGTGGTGATTCACAGAAGCCGATGACAAAGCTCTCCCCACTTAAAGCACAGCCTCGGAAGCTACCTTGCAGGGGTCAAACTGCCTGCAAGGGGCCATGTAGCGCCGGAGATTCCAGTCGCAACGCGGGACCGTTTTCTGCGCAGATTGAGAACACGCCCATCCTCTGTCCTTTCCATCTTCAGCCGGTCCCTGAGTATGAAAGCTTCCTTTTTTAAAGTATTTGCACCCTGCTGTGTTGTTAAGCACTGCCTGTGACAGTTCAGAGAGATGTGATTTTTTTTCTAACCATTTTTTTTTCTTGTTCTGTGCCTCCCCCCGCACGTGGTTCTGCCCCCCCATGTGTGTTTTGCCCCCCCCCGGTGCTGTACTCTTCTGTACCCTTCTTCACATGTGCCATAGAGAGGCTTCAGCATGTAGAAGAAGGTCTGGTGTAGCAGGTTTGAATTAGTCTACAATATTTTTTTTTTTGACAAGAAGGGCTTTACCAAACGCAGTGCAGATGGCCAACTGTGTGATTCATGGCTGTGATTTTTAAACTAAAGTTTGAGACTTCCCTCATTTCTTTACAAGAACAACAAAGCATAGGAGTATCCTCTATATGTTACAAAGTAAACCTCAAYGAATAAATCAATGAAGCATTGATTTATTTCTAAAAGTAAATTTTAGCTTTTCTGTGAGAACTTCTCAAAAGTCTCTGGCTCTTGAAGAAGAACTAAGAACTAGCCTATACATCATCCCCAAGCTTCTATGGAATCTCACAGTCCATCTGTCATTGCGTTGAAATTCAGTGTATATCCTGCCTGTATGTAATGGCCCAGGGGAACCTCATCTATCTGCCTTTTCCAGATTTTCAGTATTATTAACAGTTCATTGCATACCATTCCATCTATGACAATTACATGTAACCATCTTCCTCTTTCAGCTGCCACCTCTTTTGTCTGATAGACTGTTCAGATCCYTATCTTCCTGTGACCGACAGACGTAGAATTTAAAAGCTGATCAAATCTGTATCCCACAGCAATATGATGCTGATTGTCTTGGTAATTTTATAGATATGCAAATATTCCTGCTCAGTACAGGTGTAGGGACGCAGAATTAGTGATGTTTTCAGCCATATTGATGTTTCTGGCAGCAAAACAGCAGTGGTATGTATTAAGCTGCAGTGTGAATGATGACTGTCCCTCGGGGCGTTGCAAAGCGGTATAGCTGCTAACCTTCTGGCACTGCAGAGGAGAAAGGGAAGGGTCACGATGTAAAATACACCTCTAGAAAATTGAGGACTTCCTTCCTTCCTGGCACAAAGCAAGTGTGTTCCCTTCCTTGTCCACCTTCTCAAAGCAGAGGATTACTCCTTTATAATGAATATCAGTATCTTAATAAATAACACTTCTTAAGAAAAGGTGGTTCATTTATGACACTGTACTGATGAGTACTTGTGAAGAAAAAATTGTGGCTTGGAAGCAAAAAATACAGAAATGGAGGATAGTTACAATTACCCTGATGTTCTACTCAGCTGCTAAAGGTCTAGTACTGAATATGGAGAGTGTTTATGTGAAGTAGTGAATGTCTTGGTTCTTTACCATAATTGAATTTTGAGGTGTGCAGCCTGTAAGACTACTGATCAGGGGAGGAAAAAAAAGCTTCTGTGTATTGTAGTACATGCTGGGAATAGATCTCTTAAAATGAGTATTTTTGAGATCAAATGCTTTARGCAAACTATGCCTAGAATAAACATGTTCTCAAGCACAGCACAGATGAAATCAGTTATTTTCCACTGTTTACAGAAAGCTTACTGGAAGGAAGGAATTATCTTTGTTCTAATAAACCACTTCAAATTTTGCTGCAGGCTTAAAGGAGTCTTTCATCGAACAAGCAAAAATAACAACTTGTTGTTCTGTAATTTGAAATAAATTATGACAGTGCTTGTAAACTTGGTGTCTTCCTAGGCCTGAGACAGTACTGAAAAATCAAGAGATGGAATTTGGCAGAAATAGAGAGAGGCTTCAATTTTTTAAGGTATGTCTGTACCTGTGGGCTTTGTATTGTGTTGTGTTTTGGTTGTTTCAAGAGCTTGCTCCATGTGTCTACCAGTGTTCAGGTTTAGATGATAAATTAAATGTAATTGTTTGGAAATGTCAGACTCTCAATTCTGAATTTAATATGGGAACAGAAAATTGGCTAATAACATGGTTTATGACTTCAAAAATTGTTAGGCAGCAGAGGTTCTAAATCTAGGTGTTGCTTAAAGGGGAGATAATATTTCGTAATTCTAACTTGAAAAAGTTTGTACTGTTTGATTTAGTTCTTATCAGTGTGAAGGCAATGGACACAGGAGATATTTATGAAGCATTAGTCTTTTTAATGCTTCTTAATGAGCCAGTGCCTTAGGTCACAATGAGTTTCTGGATAAAAGGTTCATTTATCCATACTTCTGTTACAAATCTTACTGCAGTTGGAAGTGTTGAACAGAAGCCGGTGTTGAGACATCGCTGCTCTCAAACTGGGTAGCAGTGCTGGTAAACTTGTTTTTAATGGAAGCCTTGTGTGGTGAACATCGGCTTCTTTGTTGCTAGCCAGGGATCTGCGACGTTGGTATTTAATCTTCATCCACTAATTTAGTATGGCTTAAGAATCTGATGCAATGATCTAAAAATCTTTTCATATAGGTAGACTAGGAGGTTTCTTTCTGAAAGTTGCAAATTAGCTTTTACATTATTAAAGAGGGAAACTGCCGAGCTGAATCTTGTTACAAGTTTCCACATCAGCTTTTTTTAAATCTAGCACCCCGAGTTTGCATGTAGCAAGACAYTTTTCTAAATTGTATCTTCAGTCTCATCCAAGAGTGTAAAACCTAAACTGAATTCTGCTACAAATACAAGTGCTTAGGTTYTGTTGTCTAAATACTAGTCTTAGCTGTGCTTGAAATCAGTTGTGTGAACTGGAAGGTGAGAGACTCGTCCAGCCCTGCTTTTGAAAGGTGGGTATGAATTATTGATTCAGCCTTCAGCAGGAATTGAATGAATGGTTTTGTTAATGATTAAGAATGTATAGAATCCAGGGGGATCAYGTAGCTCTGTTTGACAAATGAGCAAAAGCCACTTGTGTAAATAGCACGTACTGTTTTACTGCATATTAGTTTTGTCATTTTAGTTATGTTCTAAGCAACTCTTTTTTTTCTCATTTTGGAAAAATTACAGTGGAGTTCAAAAGTTTTCAAGAATATTTCCATAATTCCACCTGAGACTGGAATGGCGCACCAAGTTAACTTGGAATATTTGTCAAGAGTTGTTTTTGAAGTTAAAGATTTCCTATATCCAGATAGCGTGGTTGGCACAGATTCTCATACGACCATGGTAAATGGCTTGGGTATCTTGGGCTGGGGTAAGTATGCTGAGAATAACTTGATAGTGCTTTGAAAGGCATACTAAAGCATTACTGAGAARTACTTTCTTCCCACTGGATATTTGTATCTCAAGCATAACAAACTTTCTTGAATTATACTTCAGAATGCTTTTTGTCTAAAAGTAATCTCAACTAACATTTCTTTCCATCAAGAAACTGCTTTTTGTAATTTAAAGAGAAAACAGCCAAAACCCAGCTGATATTCAAATAAGTGCTGTTTGTACGTGCAGTATAAAATTTGTATGAAGGTTTCTTTTTCTCTTGTTAAGTTAATTTTAGATGTAAAATATTTTCTGGTTGCCTGTGAAGTCTAACTTCAGCAGTAGTCGTGCTTGATTTTATTTTTCATGTACAAATATGTAACAAAGAACTTTACATTTCTTGCTGTAGCCTTTAGGCTTAATAGGAAGGGGTTTATTAGATTTTAGAACCTCAAAATATTTAGTGCCGATTACTTAAAGTGGTGAAAAGCAACCTGATATTCTCCTTCCAGGTGTTGGGGGGATTGAAACAGAAGCAGTGATGCTGGGGATGCCGGTTACTCTGACTTTGCCGGAGGTGGTTGGGTGTGAACTGTCAGGCACAGCCAGCCCACTTGCTACATCCATAGATATTGTTCTGAGCATCACAAAGGTAAGTGCGTTTACAAAGCCAAGTTTGTTGCAAGTTCTACCAGTGGTGTTTGAGAACTGAATTAAATGCTGGGGGTATTTTTAGTATAGCTTTAATCATGGCAGTGCAGAAAGATATAAATAATCTCTAAGCATTTTTATTTAGTAGTCCTTCAAAGTAGCATTTTTTATAGTGGTTTATTTACAGGCCCTCTTTCGTTAAAAAATAATAATAAAAAAAAAATATGTATGCAGCGTTGGGGGCAGGGGAGAGAAGCCCTGTGTTCCATTTTTCTCCTGCTGACAGCACGTAGGCTTCTTCTCTAGCTCAGCAACTTCTTCTGGATATCCTTTTTGTTCTAAAATCCTCCTGCAAGACACAAGGCCTGTCTGTGGTTGTAAGCTGGTACAACTCAGGAATGTATTTTCTGAAGACAGGGTTTTGCCAGGGTGGCACAAACTGTCACTGTTGTGGTAGGTGAAGAGCTGGCATCAAAGCACTGAAGAGCTGCAATTGCTTTGCAGATACGTTCWTTCTGGCATGAGGCTTTTAGCGTGTGTCTGTTCTTGGCTAGGAAATCTGAAGAACTCATTTGCAGGTGGAGGTGTGTTTTATTATGGCAACTTCCAGTGTAGATTTTTAGAACCCAGTATCTTAACGGGGCTTGGGGTTTTTTGCAAACGCGGGCCTTAAGGTTTCAGCTCTTTGTTTTAAACATTCATGACTTGCGACCTGTTGCAGCAAACATTGCTTGCATTGTACCTCTTCACATGACAAATGTTGTTGTTGTGCATTCTTTTAAACAGCATCTTAGGCAAGCYGATGTCGCTGGAAAATTTGTTGAGTTTTTTGGGAGTGGAGTTTCCCAGCTGTCTGTAGCAGACCGAACCACAATAGCAAATATGTGTCCTGAATATGGTGCTATTCTGAGCTTTTTCCCTGTTGATAATGTGACAYTGAAGCACTTAAAGCATACAGGTAAAGATGAAATTAAAATAGTGATTCATTGTAATAGTGTTTCAGATACGTGGCAATATGGTTTTTTTTCTTAAAACTCCATAGTTCTTAAACAGTGATTTTCTGCAGAGCTCTGACRTGGATTTAATGTATAAAATTGTGCTGTACAGTAATAGGCTGTGTCATGGGATATACTTAGTGACAATTTTTTTCCTGTACAGTCTCATGCATCTGAGTAATACTTACCACAAAAACTGTACCATACATATTTACTGTTGGCTAGTTTTGTGGGACGCTTAGTATGTGGTGTTTGGGTCTGAGTTAGTAGCTGCTTTATTGGCACGGATGTTTTCTTGCGTCTGTTTTGTCTCCATGTGTCCGTGTATTGAAGGGAGGCTGTAGTTTTTGTATGCACAACGCTGGCATGTGGGTAGTAGCTGACTTGCCCTTGAGGTTTATGTCCAGTCTGGTTCATTTGTCTAATACGTGATTTACTAACATTGTGGTGTTTTTCAACATCCAGAGCCCTTGTTTTTGAAAGCATACATAAACCTTTAAAAGGTTTACCTATGAAAAAGAGAAGTATTAAGAAAATTCTCACTTATGTTTTGAAAAGTGTATGGAATRTAAGTCTTCTCGATATGAAATGAATCCCTTAACCACCTGTAGATTCCCTACAAAATAAAAATCTAAAATGATTGCTAGAAATAAGTGAAACCACAAAACAAATCACAACATGTTTCTGATTTTTTTCACGATTTTTTTTTCCTTTAAAGAGCATTATTTTGCTGACATTTCAAGCTAATCTAGAAAGATGTCAGTTCCTTATCAAGCTACTGCAAACAGAGAAAGCCACAGGGTAACAGGTATCAAAAAAAGCTCATTCACATTAGGAAGCCTTTCTGACACTGAAATCTGTCATTTTTAAGTAAGGGTTAAACATTTTTAATAACAAACACGTTTTGTCTGGTCAGTGCAGAGCAAATGAAACATTTTCTAACAGTAGCCAGTAATACTGGCTATTACCAACTAAGCACATGATCTGTATTAAACAAGTAACTSTTAATAGAGAAAAGCTTTATGAACTTCAGGGACAAATCTGTAAATTTAATTAGAGTTACAACTGCTAGAGTTGAAACAGCTTATTTAGTTCCTTGATATAAGAAGGAAAGTTAAGCTAATTTAAACAAAAAAACAGCGACAAAAAAAGTATTTTAATTCGTGTATCATTCCTGAATAGCTCATGGAGTTTGGGATATGGAAGTGGTATGCCTTGAAAAAAAAGTACTTTGGATGTTCAGGGATAAACTTGATGTGCTTGAAACAGTCTTAATTTCTGAGAATTGTGTGTTATGTTTTATTTTATTTTTTTAATGTGACTTTTCTCATGTTTGAAACAACCTTGCKAAGGTTTTGACAAGGGCAAGCTTGAGGTCATGGAAGCGTATCTTAAAGCTGTGAAGTTATTTAGAAATGATGAGAGTTCTTCCAGAGAACCTGAGTATTCCCAGGTATGCTTGAAATGACTTATTTCTGTATGTTTGATTGTCATAATAAATAACTACTGCTGATTTAACRACTTTGTCTCCTGCTGTAATTTTCATTGCTTTAATAAAAGTTGCATTTATTAACTCACAATTTTGAGAAGCAGAATATGTTTGCAAAATATAGAGGGGGTGGAGGGAGGAAGGGAAGTACAATAATGTTCATGTCAGCTAACAGATGCTGAGTTGTTGTCACTCCTGAGTGATCAGGTAGGTCTCATGGACGGTAGAAAAGCTAGGGGTAATGTTAGAACACTTCTGGTAAGATGAATGGCCTTTTACAGTGGGCAGTCTTGAAAATGGAAGCCCAGAGCTTTAATGTCTCAGAACATTCAAATTTTAAACAAAAGAGGTCCTGGATGCCTCAAGAGTATACTCAATGTAATGTTGGGCTGGGATTGATAATGCATGCTTTTTTTTCTTTGTTTCTTTTATTTTTAGGTAGTGCAAATTAGTCTAAGTTCTATAATTCCGTATGTCAGTGGCCCCAAGAGGTCCCAAGATAGAGTGGCTGTTAATAACATGAAAAGTGACTTCCAAGCCTGCTTAAATGAAAAGGTTTGTACCACTGATGTGTTCTCCAAAAGGTACTTCCTATAATCTGTGTGAATAAATGTTATGTTACTTATTCCTTGCGTACCTGCTGAGCCCTCTTTACTACTATGTAACAGTTTATCCAAAGATACTCTTGTCTTGCTTGACAAGTGTCCCAAGGGTAGTAGCTCGTAAATCATAGGTGTGTTTGTCAGGAACATGAACTTCCAAAAATCCTGACTTTCACAGTTTAGATTGATGGGGAGGGAAAACTTAAAGTTAAGGAATAAATAGCATAAGCTTGGGAAACATTTTCTCATTTTCAAAGTTTTATAAACAGCTTTATTTTACTTAATTTCCAATACAGAATTACCATAAGAAAAGAAAACTCATCATATCTTAAAGGAGATGCGGAAAGACTTCCAAGATTTGTAGCTAATCAGTGTTCTAGGTTCTTAACTTAGCAAGTGATTTTTGATTGGAGCTTAGCTTGGCTTCACAGAGGAAATGTTTTTACTTTGAAGGTGGGAATATGGTTGGGAATTCCCAACTTTTGGTTGGGAATATGCATAGGTATCTAAGAATGCAGCTAATACAGGAATGCGTCTTCATTTTTAGTGTTTATCATTGAAGTTGAAGACTGGCAGGAGTATTAGAAACATTTACACTTAGACACTCTGTAAAAATTCTTCGTGTTGGTTTTAGCATTTCTGGCTTGTAATGAGGTGTATAATACAGAATGATCAGTTGTGCTAGAGGGAGAAACCRTAACTGATCATGGATCACAGAGTGGTTGATGTCGAGAGGGACCTCGGGAGGATGTCTGAGTGCTGAAGAGCTGGAGGGTGTGAAATGTTAATGGACCAAGTCTGCTTTTAATTATAATCCTCTTCCAATTAAAATCTTGGGTATGCTTCTAATTCAGAAACGAGTATTGTCTAGAATTAGACACGTACTCGTAAGGGATAGTTCTTTATGTATAATCGAGCGTGGGATCAGCCATGCTTTTTGGCTGGCATTTGTTCACAATTGTTGCACAGTTAAAGCACTTAATGAAGAAAGAAGGATGAGACCACTGTATACATGGAGGCGTGAACTGAGGGCTGCTTTTAAAATCTGTTTAAGGGTTCCTAATGGGACAGCTGAGTATTATTTTAAAATGAGGGATTACTTGGTCTTGCTGTAATGTCATACTTCCTGTACTGTAATAACTGCTAACATGTATTTTTGTCATCTAGTCTGGTGTTAAAGGGTTTCAGATTGCAGCTGAGAAACAGAATGACATTGTACCTGTTCAGTATGAAGGAAATGAATACAAGCTATCTCATGGCTGCATTGTCATTGCTGCAGTAATCAGCTGTACAAATAATTGTAATCCATCTGTCATGCTTGCTGCAGGTATGTGGTGACTAGTGACAACTAACTTGATGTTAATGGTGCTCCCATGTTTACACAGCCTTTACCTTCACTTTTGTAGGTTCTTTGTAATGACTTGACCTAAAGGTTTGAAACTGTAAACTTTTAGCCTTAAACTCGTGGTATGTTCTGGAGGTTATATAATGGAAGTTACTTTTCAATAATACACTCTCAAAATTTGTCTCATAAAGCAGTATTAAGGATGGTAACTACAAAGGATTTACATTTGGTAGTATTTCAACAGGTAACCAGTTTTAGGGCTCTGTTCAGATGGATGCAGATAGCGACACAATTGCCGCAGGAGGTGGGCTTTAGCTTTGACTCCGTCCTGGATGACGGCAGCTTGAACTGTAGTTAGCCGCAGGGTCTGGAAGAAAATCCGTATTGCTGAACAATTGTTCTGTGCTTTAGCCACTGGTTAAGGAGCATGTGCCATGCTGTGCCGTCGCGAGCTGCACACGATTTTCCCAGAACAGTTAATCCTCTCTCAGACCTTGCTTTCTTCTTTTGAGGTCCTCTGTGGCCAAGGCAAGCTGCCCTTTGAGGCTGTGTGGCCTGTGTCAGAAGAAGAATAAATGAATTTGCACTGTCAGCTAGAACATGGGAAAGAGATTTTTCTTAYAGAAAAGAAAACGGGACGTTCCTACGTTATAGGAATGGGAACAAAAACCTGAATGGTTTTGTTTTGAGTTAAGAAACTTTATTCAGGCAAGTAGTTGCTTTAATAATTTAAAAAAACTGAAGATCTACTCGTCCTCTATTTTTTTTTTTTATTATGTTTAATTTAACTAAGGTAGCATCATATAGATGTTCTTTTAAGGGATATACAAAACATAAGCTGTCTGGTGGTGTGTTGTTTTTTGTCTTTTTTTTTTTTTTTTTTATAGGACTCCTGGCCAAAAAAGCTGTTGAAGCTGGCCTAGTGGTTAAGCCCTACATAAGAACAAGTTTATCACCAGGCAGTGGAATGGTTACACATTACCTCAGTTCAAGTGGCGTATTACCGTACCTCAGTAAGCTTGGGTAAGCTGTGACTCCTGCTTCATTTGTCGTTTTAGGGTAACAGTACACAGGGGTTTTACACAGGCTGACAAATATGGTTGCTGTTCATTTTGGGTTCGCTGGTTCTTAACTTACTAGATTGTCATTTTAACTACTTGCTGACTTAAAGTTGTGTTTTACTCCATTTTATTCCCACCTTACAATTTACTATGTGTAGATCTCTACCTCATCTGAGCTCTGTTTTTTCAGTAGTGATCTACTTAATTGTAAGTGTCTTACAAGACAGGATGCACTTGTTTACATATTTTAAAAGTGGAAGCTGGATGTAAATTTGTCAGGACAGTCTGTATTGGTCTTTTCTTAACGTTGCTGCTGTCCTGGTTTGTTTGGCATGTTTTTGGTTGCTCTGTAGCAATAACAATTAGATTACGTTCATAATTCTGTAACAGTGCCCAGATGTGCTCTGTGAGGAATGTTACTGCCTTTGCTTTGCCATTAATCATGGAACTAACAACATATTAAGATATTTTATTTGACTTACCTTGATCGATTACAAAAATGTTACCTTGTATCTTCCTGCTTGCATCAGTCAGATGTGGTGTCTGCTGTTCACTTCCTAAAAAGTCTTAACTGTCAAAGGAAAAAAAATCTTCTTAATGATTGCTAATGAAAGAAACAGCTGTTTTGCTAAGAAACTGCTTGTGATCATTTAATGTGCTACTTCATTGGTTTTTCCAATACAGGTTTGAGGTTGTCGGTTATGGGTGTTCAACCTGTGTGGGAAACACTGCCCCCCTGCCAGAAGCCATCAGGAATGCAATAAAACAGGTAAAGCTCTAAGGCACGTGGAATACAGAAATACAGTCCTCACCCAGATAAGCGATCAAGAAGTACAGTAATCTGTGCAAAATACACTTTATTGTTGGTTTGGACTTTGCATGACATTTTTGCACATCTGCATGTCAGAGGGAGACCATGGTAATTCATTGCTATGTCAAATAAACATAATAAGTAGTATTTGTAGCATACAGATAGAAATTACAAGATAAATACATAGGATCTAATCTTATGGAGGATGCAATGTGTAGATTTTGTATCRTAACTGAAGAGGAGAGGTTTAAAGAGCTGTGTGCTTGAGTGATTTTTTTTTTTTAACCAGCAGTGTCTGAACAGCTGCAGCRTTTTTCTCCTGTGAAGCAGAAGAAAAATACAAGAAATAAAGGGCAGGAGGGGAGTTCAGTGAAGTGAYTGGAGAACACATCAGAGGGTCAAGAGTGAAAAGGAGAAGGAGGAGGGAAAGGGTAGTGGGAGAGAACAAAATGCCTTTAAATTGAACTTTTAGAATAACTATTTGAAGTGGAATGCTAAAAACACATCTGACTTAGTCAACAAAAAATAGCACAAGCTGTTGAAGTACCACAAAGTCCTAGAAAAATATGTATGGGTCTGCCTTTCAGGGTGATATAATTGCCTGTGGAGTATTGTCTGGAACAAAGAACTTTGAAGGACGTCTCTGTGACTGTGTCCGTGCCAACTACCTTGCTTCTCCACCGCTAGTAGTTGCTTACGCTATTGCAGGCACTGTTAGAATAGACTTTGAAACTGAGCCTTTGGGTAAGTATTTCCTTACGTCTTACATTTCTGCATCTAACGCATAGCAGAAGAGGTTTCTTCGGGTGCATTTCAGCATACACACCTGGTATATTTGAAGAGAAAGCACAGTCGTATTGGGTGTTGCTCATAGCTAAAGCAAAGCATCCGCTTAACTGATTAAATACTTTGCATGTCTGATACCATTTCTGAAGACCTGAATATACACATATTTGTATTCTAATATAAAGTCTAATATTTTATTCTTCAAAATTACTATTCTGTTTAAAATCTTACTCAGGCACTGGCTTTAATGGCAAAAGTATTTACTTACGAGATATTTGGCCCACCCGAAGAGAACTTCACACAGTGGAGGAAGAGTGTGTGATATCATCCATGTTTAAGGAATTGAAAGAAAAAATGGAGGTAAGAACGGACTTTTGTTCTACATAACTTAAAGATTGCATTTCATTGTAGCTTTATAAGATCTTCCAGTTGAATATGATTGGCTTGTCAGTTATTTCCATTACTGTAAAGAAAGACTTAACTGATATAGATACTTGTATTAAATAGTGATTCCTAAGTAATATCCAATAAGGTAACTTGTAGTATATAATAGAAATTAAAAGAAAATCACTAGTAAGTCTTTGGTTTCAGAATATAAACAGATTGTTTATATTCTGTTCTTTTTCATTAACTTTCTTTTTTGTAGAAAGGAAACAAACGATGGAATTTACTGGAAGCACCTGAGTCAACTTTATTTCCCTGGGATTTAAAATCTACTTATATCAGATGTCCCTCCTTTTTTGATAAACTTGTAAGTACATTGGATCTATCCACCAGATTACATGCATTACATTTAAGCAAAGGAATAGCTATTCCAGTAAAGCTTTGATGTTTAAGTAACAAATTTCATTATTGCTAATATTTCTCAGTCTTTTTAAATACTATTTGTATCTCWGGAATGAGTGGAGGCTGTACATCAATGTGCCTGCATATATTGCAGATATGTTTTATGTCTCTGAGGATCTTGGAAGAAAAATGTGTTTGGTTTTTTTTGTTGTTGTTGCTTTTGTTCCGCCCCCCGCCCCTTTCCTTTTAGGCCAAAGAACCGGTTTCACCACAACCGATTGAAAATGCCCATGTCTTGCTCCATTTGGGAGATTCTGTAACTACAGATCACATATCCCCTGCTGGAAGCATCGCAAGGAGTAGTGCTGCTGCTAAGTATCTGACCAACAAAGGGTAAGGACTTTTCATATTAAACAGCTCGAGTTACATCAGAGGACTGCTTCACAGGCTAAATAATTGATCAGCACTGTTGCTTTCCTTTATAAATGCCTGTCTGCATGAAGTGGAGATTATACATGGATAAGCAAAATAGTAATTGTTACTGGTGTTTATAAGTAATCCCCTTTCTTGCAGTCTCTGTCTAAGGTTACAACAAACAGCTGAGACATACTCTTAAGGAACTCATTCTCATAGCTGTGGTTACAGTATCATCTGCTGCCAAATACATGCCAAAGCAAAAATAATTTACTAATTTACAAATCAGGTGACTGATCTGTTAACGTGAGGTTAGTCACTGTTACTGTCGTTGGCCTCAAGAACAATCAGATAGATGCACAGAACAGATCAGAAGCTCTAGAAATATGCATAGTTTTAAAAAAAATGAAGCCTGGTTTTATAAATGCATGGGATTGGTGCTGTAACTGACCTCTGCATCAGTGAGCGTCCTGCAGCACTGGTGGGTGCCTTTCACCTCCACTGAAATGCTGAAAAGACACAGAACACAATGCGGTGCTGAGCTGTTCAGTGTCACACCTCTGCTGAATGTTCTGGAAATGACATTGTTGTGTTGTATTGCAAAGGCGTATTATTATTACAGTATCAGTGAAGCATGACAAAAAAATAGCCTGTGGTGTGGACTCTTCTTTCTAACTATTGCGTTCAGTCCGAGTGAGTAGTATTACGAGAAAGAAAGAAAGAATGGGCCTTCAATCCCAGGATGGTCGTTTGATTTATGAGTAAAGCTCTTATTTTGGTACAATGCTTGTTAATAAATATGCTGGTAGAGGTAAGAGGATTAATAAACAGGCTTGTTTCCTAGAACAGTCTCCCCATAATTCTTCTGTAAGTACCATACTGCTCATAGCACTTCATAATGAAGTCATAGAAAATGAATTTAAAATTGCAGCTTTCCTCATGAATAATCTAGCAATGATTTACACGTTTTCTTCATGATTTATAACAATTACATYTGTTGGATGAATAGTTCTTTACATCTTGCATCTCCTAAGTTTTCAGTGCTGCAATAATGATTATAAAAATCATAATTTCATTTTAAACCAGGTAATCTTTGAAATAGCTGATTTCCTTTTAAATATTCTCTTTATTCTAGACTCACACCTCGTGAATTCAACTCTTACGGAGCTCGAAGGGGTAATGATGCTGTGATGACAAGAGGTACCTTTGCAAATATCAAGCTTCTGAATAAGTTCATTGGAAAACCAGCTCCTAAAACAATTCACTTCCCATCAGGACAAACGGTAAAAATATATTTGTTTGCATAGCTACTCTGAAATTGTGGTGTGGATCTAGAACTCACTCAGACTATTTCACTTTGTTATTCCACAGCTAGATGTGTTTGAAGCAGCGGAGTTGTACCAGAAAGAAGGCATCCCTGTAATTATTCTAGCAGGAAAGAAGTATGGACTGGGTAGCTCAAGAGACTGGGCTGCAAAAGGGCCTTTTTTACTGGTACTGCTGGTTTGTTTGGTTTTGGGGTGTATTTTGTTTTTTTCTGGAAATAYCTAAAAAAACATTGTTTAGTTTTGGGCATGAATGTGTTTAGAAACTGTCCTCAATCTTGAATATAATACCACATTTTGTTTTTAAAGACTTCTCAATAATTTCTTTGCTATAATCTTCATAGAAGAGAATCACTAAGTCAGGATAAATCTGAATTTCCGCATTATGTAACTTACCGTCTTAGACTTTGAGATAAATGAGACATTTGTCTAGTGCTGACCTCTGTTTGGTCTCTGTGGGGTGTTAAGTATCTAGCTATTGGAGACTAATTTTCGCTAATATTCTGACTATATTCCGAGTCAGCCATTTATTCATGTGGAGTAATGGAAGCAACTACATTCGGCCTGGGATTTCYTGCCTGCTAACTACAGCGTGGTCACTGTCTGTTACAAAACTATTTCATACTGTCTGGGCCTASTCTGGCTTATTTGCTTTCATCTAGCTGTAAAGCTAAAAGACGTTAGCTACTTACTTACAGGACTCCTACAAAGCACTCTCTTTACTCTTCAGTTTGAATTGCAAGATTTTGGACATAATAYGTATTTGAAGCTTACTTTTGCATTTCACTCTGATGCCAAATCACTTGTATTTTTGCAGGGTGTTAAAGCTGTCCTAGCCGAAAGCTACGAGAAGGTTCATAAAAGTCAGTTGATTGGAATTGGCATAGCTCCGCTTCAGTTTCTTCCTGGGGAAAATCCAAGTACTTTGGGTCTCACTGGCAGAGAGCAATTTTCTATATTGTTCCCTCCAGAGCTGTCGCCCAGAATGACTTTGGATATTAAGGTATCTTTGCAATATTTTTTTAATTTCTCTGTTGAATGTACTGACGATTGAAAGCACAGAAAGAAAAGTTAATCCTAATGATTGAAAGCAGGAGAAAACAAAACTTCATTGTCTTTGAAAGTAAGCTTACCGTCTTGCCTGAGGTTTGTCATGGCTACTGAAGTTTCCCAAAGTACATATACACACGTTCTTTCTACGCACTGTTTTATGCAACCTGAAATTCTTGATTGTTCTTTTGGGCATTGTTTCCCCCCCCATGGGCACTGTATTAGGGTAGAATTGAGTCTCGTCTCTCATTCAGGCTCTTTTAAAGACAAGGGTGCGACTATTTGAGAGGCTTCAGCTTTCCGTTCTGTGTAAAGGAACCGTGTGCCCATAACAACATACTTTGTGCCATCTTAGGGAAAAGGCTTTTTCTTTGTTATCAATAGGTACATAGCRTGCTCCCAGCTGGATCTAAACTCTGCAGTAAAATAAGCCTTCATTCTGTTCCCAGCAGTGTCTCGGATCTGCAGTGGCAGATAAGCGGGTTGAATTTGCTTGTGTTCAGCAAAACTTTGGGTTAGAATGTTAACTGAGAGTAAGCGAGGGGAAGTGAAAGCAAAACTCTTAATTGGTCTCTCTTTTTTTTTTTTGCTTTTGTTTTGAAGACAAGCACTGGAAAAGTATTCAGCGTGATTGCCTTGTTTGAAAACGATATGGAGATAACTTTATACAAATACGGTGGAAGTCTAAACTTTGTGGCTCGAAGATTCTTATAGTAGCTACTGACTATATGGGTACCTTGCATAACTGGTAATTCTGAAAATGCCTTGTGTGAACCCAGGAATCTGTACTGTGGAACTGCAAACAGTCCTAGTGTGCTCAAAGTTACTTCGTCCATGGATGTAAAAGATTGTGAATCATTGTAACTGCAACAAGATCCTTCCTGATTTTAAATAATATTCTAATGGTGCTATTAAACATTGCTAAAATCAACGTGTGTATTGTGGCAGAGAGCTGTAAGTATGGAGGGGATGTTTTATCAGACCATTTTGTAAATAAACTATGCGAAATCTGAAACTGATTGTGCTGAAGATTATTATGTAAGAAGATTTTCTGCAGTTGTTTCCACTCAGTTTTTGCACCTGTAAATCTGTGTACTGCTGTTTGTTGGTTTAAGGGTAGCAGATGGCATGGAATGGTAAAGGCCAAACGAATTTTTTTTTTTTTTTTTTTTTTTTTTTTTTTTTTTTGCATCCAGACCTCAAAACAGATACTCGGTTTTGAATTTCTTGCTCTTTAGGTTATGGGATGAACAAAAAGCAGTCCACATGAGGCCCATGGTATCCTGTATCACCGATCATGACTTTCTTACCTTTATGGGATTGTATTTCATCTGGATCCAGATTTAAAACTGCTCATGCTATGAAATATTGTGTGCTTAGAAGTATGGGAAACATCTCTGCATTTTAAAAAAAATGCTCGCAATTATTTTGTTCATGCAGGTTTAAGTGTCGCACCCCAGCGCTTTGGCAAGCTGCAGTGTCCTTCAATTGAAGTTTGTCATATCTACTTCAAGGGATGCAGTTTGTCATTTATGCCATAAGTTTTTACTGTACTGTCTGCAATATCATTAGACAAAGTACCTCCCCTTAGTATTTTAACCTTTAAAAATCTTTAAAAACACTTATTAGGACTGTTTAAATTCCTCTGCTTTAAATACAACCTATGTCGTAATAAGTTATACTTACCTGTCAAATGTTAAATAGCCGAGGTAGCCGTACTGCCTTCTAATGCTTTGTAATATGCTGTTAGGTTACAGCTGTTCCAAACAAGCATCAGATTTCCCTGCTGAAGATCCCAGAATACTGAACAAATCTGGCTCTTGTGCCATTGCAACTTCTATAAATTTAATTGTCAGCATATTGACAGTAAAAACCTTGTTCCATATTTAATATTAAAAGAAAATGTGCAGTTTCTACAAAAGTGCTTGTTTTACCACTTAACTAAGCATCGATGGCTTCTGATCTGTGCAAGTGAGTTTTCAGCTTCAAGATGCTATTTCTGTGCTCCTGTATCTTGAAAAGCTTCATAATACCGCCTACAGTTTACGTAGAGATTAATTTCTTTTGGAGAACAAAACTGCAATAACTTGCCTATAAATTGTCAAGATTTTGCTTTAAGTTTTTTTGCTAATGATAAACATTGTCTTAAATATCAAAACTTTCAAGAGGACTATATTAGCTTTACTACATGTGCTTTCAATTTATAACCAGACACTAAGCTAGTTGACTTGCAAACTCACAGATGCACTGTTCAAATCTTTAAATGRTATGTTTCTGACATTCCTTAAAAAAAAAAATAATTAGAAAACCCCCTGACATAATTATATCGTTACAATATATTAATTTTTCAACAGTTCAAATGCCAAATTAATTTGACKTCACTGGCTTTTGATACACCTTTTTTCTTTTACTGGACAAAGTTCCCTAAAGTTTGAAATTCTGTATAATCTGTTTTTATATTTCACTAGTTTTGCTGTGGTTTTCTTTTGATCAAGATAAAAACCATCTGATGACTCCTACCACTGATATGGGTGATAAATCAATGCATTTCTGAATACTATATTCAACTGAATGCTGAATGAGTTTGTTCTGTGSTACACTTTTGCTAATTTTATCCAGAGTTATTGAGCAGATCTTACTTCTTTTACAACAGTGTCTAATACTATTTTTTCCCCCACCTCAAAGGTATATTCTTGATTTAGTTCAAGAAAATGCATGCTCATTACTGAGGAGCAACTAGGAGTCTAGTGCTGGCCCGTAATGATGCCTCGTGCAGATGATAAATAAAAACACAACTACAAGCCTATATAAAACTTGCGTAACTGCTAATGCTTGAATGGAACACAGCCTCCCACCCTCTCTAGAGCAGTAACACACTCCTCCTGAAGCAACGCGACAGTGATCCAAGCCACGTCAAGGTAAACCAGTGTTGTGAAATTAGGTGCAATTTCAAGGGATGTGACTTACCYGCAAGTTGTCACCAATAAAGCTAGTTGTCTCTTTTAAGAGACATGATGGGTTTCATTACCATAGCAACTACTTTAATTCTGCTGCACTCCTATGTCTTAAAATCAATGAAAGACAGCTTTTGAGCTGTGGTTTGGCACAGTTGCKGTTCAACTTCAGGCTCCTGCAATTGTTGCTGCGGTGGGTCCAGCCCTAAATATGCCGAAGTCGATAGCATCTTTGTGAGTTGTGCGGACTGACGCCTACCGTTAAGATSTGTACGCCCAAAGTGTAGTGGGTGCTGTGAGGAACAGCACTGCTTATGTACCCATCTCCTGCTGCTCACTGGCAACACTTGCCTGATGATCCGCGGTAATGTGCCTGTCCCCTCTCCCTCGGGCAGCAGCGAACGTTGTAAAGCCCAGTTCAACAACCCAGCAGCAAAGAGAAGACGTTTAACTTTGGACACACTGCTAGGATGCCATGAGCTTCAGATGGGCAAGAGTGACATCTGCTTTCTGGCAGTGGCGGGATGCAGCACAGAGGATTGCTGTGATCACACACAAAAAAMCATTGTTCAATTAGACCTCTTTCTAGTATCTTAAAGCATAGGAGGAAATGTACCTTTTTGAAGAAGTGACTCAGTGTGTTAGATGTATTTAACCTAGAATTCTCTCTCCAGTTTGATTYGGGGGAAGAATCTGTTCCAGTTTTTCTAAATGTTTTCTCTCCTTGCGCCCCTCTTCCTCCCTCCCCCTCCCAAACTACAAAGCTTTGGGATAGTGTTGATGTTTATACATTTTACACCTAAGTATAACGACATGAAACTATGTATATTAATCATATTAAAGCAACTGCAAATCAATGTCTGCTGTTTAAAGCCAACAGAACAGTGTAAGTTTTAAGTTCAGTAAGTATTGTATAGATACATCTTAAGTTCAATTGATGACAATTGTGCATAAAATGTTACCGATGCTGTAAATTATTTTTAATAAAKAAAATTGCATCACAGTTCTTGTAAGTTACCATCTATTTTGAATAGTTAGTATGGAATACACTTAAAATGGTACTGTAAGTATGTATGAAAGGGTGGGGTGAATAAGGAAATGGGTATAATTATGCATGTTTTGTTTTCTCGTTAGGAGTGTCTCATGTGGGCTTCCAAAGCATGTTTGGCRTAAAAAGAGGTTTTCTGTGTTAGCTGAGCTCCAGATACTAGTCTAGATATTATAACTATATCACATGTTTTTTGAATAACCAATTTTTTTTTTCCTTCAGGAAAATGTCTAATTTAGAATCTAGATAAAATCCTGTATTAAAGCAAGCTGTTGACCAAGGTTACAGTTATGGCACATAGAGCTTACAGCTATGATCTTCAAAAGTGATTTGGGGGTGTCCGACACTGACCCACCTCTGAAGACTCACTTTCAGAAGAGGCATTAGACTTGCATCCAACACAGAAGTGCTAAATTATTCAAGTCTGATCTTTCTTACAGATAACGATAAGAGAGGCCGCAGTACAGCCTTAGTCCTGTGCGKTGCCTCACAACCGCAGTGTGCTTCCCACCAGAATACTGGGCAGGCAGGAGAAGCACAGAAATCCATAGGTCTTAAGTCTTGGCACTACTGTCCAGAAACTAAGGCAAGGCTAACGAGGTACAGATCTGCAAAATGCAATGTAATTTTTTTACAGAGAGAATTGAGTATATTCTGATTTTTCTGTAACCTGCTATGTATCTTAAAGKCACAAGCATAGCAAGAATGCTTTCCTGCTATATCAGTTTTGTTCCAGTGAGCTAAACCTTCAGTCAGCCTCAGAAATCGGGAGAGGGAACCCTCGGTATTTTCCGGAGCTCTTTTATTCTTGAAAAAAATTGCTTGTGTGATTTCTGGGGGGCTGGGAGAGTGAAGGAGGTAAAAATACTTATTAGTTGGTCAATCATGTTGTTTAGTGATCTGTTCTGGAATCGGGCAAAAAAATCCAAGGAACTTATCTTTGTTTCTTGGGGAAATAGTTTCCCTTTTCTAAATTCCCTATTGGATTAAAACAATGTTTTCAATTTAATGTCCTTAATATTACAGATAACACTGAAATATTGGGACAGAGAATTCTTAATAACTGCTTTACTTAAAACCAAGATTATTTTTTTTTTTTAACTTCAGTAAGCCTTTCCTAAATCCTTTTTTCCTCAGATTCCTAATTCTGTCATAGTGGGACCTCAAATATTGCAGAAGATTACTTTTTTTTTTTTCATTAGGAATTTCAGAAGAGATTTATATATTGATGTTGAAAGTTAGTATGTGTGGGGGACTGAGGTTTGTAATTATTTTAACTAAGTCTAAAATGGGCTAGGACTGGACAAGGGTTCCTAGTCTGAACTCTGGTACAGYCTAAAGGACTTCCTGAGAAAGATGCCTCAGGTTTGTTACAGGTAAATGATCTTCGGTCAGAAGAGTTGATAGAGGTTTTGATCTTGCGTGCTGATAAAAGGATTTAAACAAAAAAATCTCTGCTTCTACGGCTGGCAGCGGCAGCACTTTTTCTTGAAGCGTTCTCCCTTTCTGACAGGAAGTTGCACGTTTCCTTCCCCCTCAGGCCGTTTGGAAACAAAAGCTAAGGCGGTGCTGGGCTCGGCACACCACCCCGCGCCCGCGGGCTGGCCGGGCCGTGTGGCGGCCGGCTGCCAGCCATCGTTCACCGCGCCCGGCCCCGCAGGGGGCCCCGGCCCCGCCGCCCGCGCAACGGGGGGGTCGGGCGGGGCCCGAGCCCTGCCGCGGCGGCCGGGGAGGCGGGTGCGGGGTGCCGCAGGGCCCGGCCGGCTGCGGCGGCTGGCCTCGGCGCCGGGAGCGGGGCGCCGGCGGCCCCGGCAGCCGCGGCAAGGGCAGGTCGGGCCGGGCCCGGGGCGCAGGCCTGCGTTGCCGTGAGGGGTTTGAGCCGAGAACCGGGCGGGCGGGGTCCCCGGCAGGCGGGCGCTCTGCTCTGCTGCGGCGCCCCGGGCTGCCCGGGCGGGACAAAGGTCGGTGCAGCTCCCGCGGGGTCCAAGGGTTGCTGCCTGGGGCAGAGGGGCGGCCCGGGCGCGGCGACTCCCGCAGCCGGGCAGGCACCGAGACCCGCAGCCGGCGAGAGACGGAGCGGGCGTCAGTAGGTTTGTTCTGCATTTCTTCATGCAGGAATTCTGAAGGCCGTGACCGGGAAGGAAGATTATGTCTGCTTTAATATTAAGATCCACTAAAATAYTTCTTGTCTCTTGCAGATGTGAATTTAGAGCTTCCTGGACAGGGATTCAGCAACTCTGTTCCTCAGGAAATCATTCCTCGTTAGCAACGTACCAGGTTAGGCTGCTATTGGAAATTAGCTAATAAAAATACTCCTTAGTTAATAAGCTTTTCATGGCTACTTGTTCTGAACAGATTGAGTGCATCTCTCTAGAAGTCTTGTGGGGGGCTACAGACTAAGTAGTTGACAAGAAACCATGATGTAAGAAACCTGGACTGGCTCAGTGGTTTTTCTTTGCTTGTTTAATAAATGTAGGAAGCCTCTCTCCAGTATCCGAATGCATTTTGTTGCGGTAATTACTRCTTCTGATGCCAGAACATGGATAAGATCATCCAACTTCTCTTTTTCTCCTAGAGACACGATGTCTTCTGGAAATGACTGTCAACCCCAGRCACTCACCAAACCAGCACTTGGTGAAAAAGAAGTGACTGAGTTGGTTGACAGGGTGTTTGGATTAAAGGTGTTTTGGATCAGGCCGCTCCCCAGCTATGACGATCAGAATTTCCATGTGCGTGTCTCAAGAAACGAAGGTGTGGCTGAAGGTGCTGATGAGTATGTCCTCAAAATCACCAATTCGGAAGACAGCCAGGAGCCGGACCTCATTGAAGCGCAGACCCAGGCCATGATGTTTCTCCGTGCTGAAGGCTTTCCTTCAGCTACTCCTTATCTGACAAAGGATGGTAACGTGATGTCTCTGGAGTCAGGAGGTGAGCAATTACAAGCACCTTTACTGCCCTACTATAACCCTTAGCTTGGCAGTAGCTTGCTATATGGCATGCTGTATATATACTAAAGTAAAACTCTAGGCTTATTTTTAAGTATTTAGGGGATATGTATCAGGTGACCTGTCATAATGTCCAGCCATAACAGTCCAAACTTAAAATACCAGAAGCAAAGCAAGTCAGAGTAATAATTAACTATGAAAACACTTAGGAAATAACTTCAGTATAATGAATTGAGGAAAACATTGATCTGACCTGTACATGCACAAGAAAAGGAAAAAAAAAGCCTCATTGACTAAATGATGTTACAAATTATTTGCCTACAGAATAGTGTAAAATACCATTCTAGCCCATCTATGATGCCAGAACAAATTGCTTTAACAGCACTTGGAAGAAAAATTATGTTGACATTTTGCTTTTATTTTCACTGTAACTTCCACACAAAAGCTGGGATTCCTGAGACCTCCTGTTCTGCTGCAGAACTGTGTAAGTGGGTGTCTCCAGGCACTGGAGGAAACCTGCTGTATGCAGAGTCAATTCCAAGCACAAAGACTAGAAGTCCAGCACAGATTCCAAGTGTGTTAAGGTTTGCACATCATTGTACAACATCCTGGTAAATCAAATCTTCGAATGAAATCTGTTTTTATCAGCTACTTCTGATGACTTCTACGCTGGGATAGACCTTTTTCGCCTCTTGCATTAACTAATACGCARTAACATACATTGAAGTGACTGGCTGCATCTCTCTCTGCTTGTTAGATACTGGGAACAAAAAGTACATGGTCAGACTGCTGACTTACCTGCCAGGTACGCCTGTAGCAAAAATTGCTACAAACACTCAGATTTTCTATGAGATCGGTAAGCTAGCTGCCAGCTTGGATAAAGCTCTCTCAGAGGTGAGTTTTCATTGCTCCGGCCTCACAAACTTCTTTCTCAATTAATTTCTCCTCTATATTTCTTCTTGTGTTTGCCGTCTGCTTTCCTGATCTGCGAAATTCAAGCTGGTGAATGCAGATGTCAGTTTAACTCATCTTTCAGTTGCCAACCTCCAAGCTGGCTGTTACTAAAGCACTTCCCCAAGAAATGTGACCAGTTGGTGCTTACAACACGGTATTGGTGATCCTTTTGCAGTGCATTTTTGTACCATGAACAGAGAGATAAGGATCTCTTTTTACTTATTCAAAACTCACCTGTTAGGTGTTTCAAACCTGGCAAATAAGGAGAGTGAACCTGAGGCTGCCCAAATTAGAAGCATGTAAAGCTTGTTTTAAAGCATTTTTGTATAGTGCACATCAGACACAGCTGGCTGATCTATTATTTTGAATTCATTTTGACTTGCTCTCTTTCTCCTGGTCATCAGAACTGGGACCTTTTAATATTGGTAGCAGTTGGTTCCTTCTCTACAATGCCAGCTGTGCCAATGAACAGAGATTTGTGACACTTCTCTCATTTGCACCGCTTCCAGTCAAATAATCTTAATGCAAAGTAAGTTCTTTACTCTGTAATTATACAGGATAATAAAGCTGATAAATCTGCCAGTAATTAAGTTTGATACATAAAAGAAGTCTTGCATTATTTATTGCCTTTCATTAACCTTTCCTTCTCATGTTCTGGCTACCGGCTTCAGACAATTATGAAATGTGAATTGCCAGCTTTACTAACCACATGCTTAAATTACAAGAGCATTTTTTCAATTGGGAAAGATAATTTACTGTTGCCTTCTAACACTCTGGTCATGCTCTTATAATGCGATTAAAACAATTTATATAGACCAGCTAGTCTCAAAATATGCTTGTGACTTGTCCTGCCAAGGAGGAAATAGCTGACGAGAAAGCAAATTTTGACGGAAAAGGCTCTTTATGCCCTTAACATATGGATTATCATCTACCAAGGTCTGTCATTTAAAAGAAAGAAAATTACAATCATTACTGTCAAAACTTCAACATATCATTGACACTAAAAATAATACCTAAGGTATTAAGTTTTCTGACGACAGATCAGAAAATACAGCCTGTCTTTTCTACCCAGTTAATTTACTTTGTCAACCTGATAGCAAAGCAATGTGCCGTGCTTTGTTTTGTGCACAAAATAGTACTCCACCACTTTGTCTGTTGGTGTCTCCTTTTGCTCGGATGTGCCTCACATCCTCTAAATGGAAGTAAGTTAAGTTTATGGCTGTAAGGTGACTGTCTATGGCTTTACAGTAACAAGTGCTCATGACTTTTTATTACCCTTCAGACACCTGGTAAACCATTTATAGCTTGCTGGAATATCTGATTTGCGCTGGCAAGACTGCAGTGGTTGCTTACGAGATGACATTCTTCCTACCGATGTGGTGCTTTATACAGCATTAGGGATCCTGTATTGTGATTTTTGGTTTAGGCTTGATCTTGTTCGTTACTTTTTCATACATGGTTCCAGTTTTGACTATCATTTAGCTATCTTTAAGAGCCTTAATTACAAGCACAGGTTTCTTTTTAAGAGGAAGCCAGCTACTCTAGTGGGAAGGTTTTTTTATTTGCCCTAAGCTCTGATAGAATCTGGCCCACAAGCCACCTTAATAAGCATTAGAGGATTCGAGGACAAGAATGGTATGCAGTGGGAGAGATGCTTTTCTCCCTGAATGTCACTTTCCAAACCATCTTTTTCATCTGCTAGTGAGAGAGAAGTTAGGGACCTTGTTTAAAATATTTAGGCTACCTGGATGTACAAAGGCAAATTTTCATAAGAATAAAGCTCCGTCCAGTATCTCCATAAAGTACTTCTGTCCTCAGGATTTTTCATCTACCAGCTGATCCTAAGGCTCATCCCCAGAACCTGCCACCTTTAAACGCACCGAGTGTGCCTGTTCCCAGCACGCTGGCAGGTTTTGTGTCTCTTCTGCCCCAACAGCTTTCTGTAGCACCAGCTGTGCACCCTGGACTCTGCCAGTGTGGGACTCTCAGAGTCACTACGTAATGTCACATTACAGAAAGTCAGTGTCAGTTTTAAATTACTGAAGTGATGAATGACTTAAGATAATCTTTGTACCTAAAGAAGGGGAAAAAAACATTTGGATTGTATGTAGATATTAAGATGCTTACCTTAATCATTCTTCAGGTTATTCTTTTACTTGATATAAAGCAATAGTCAAAGTCATTGTGCTTTTCAGTGAGTCTCATTAGGAACCTGTTAAAGTTAATAGGGGCTTTGAATCAAGCCCTCTAATCATAGAGACAGGATTTTTACTTATGGCCTATTTTATCTTGTGCTTTTTCCAAAGAAATTCCATCATCCATCAGTAAAAAGTCTGCATCGAGGTCAGTTCATTTGGAACCTGGCAAACGTTCCTCTTCTAGATCAGTACATTTATGCCTTGGGCCAGACCAAATATCGTGAAGTTGTGGAACAAGTTATTGAGCAGTTTAAAGGGAAAGTAATACCCAAGCTAAGCAGTTTTCGAGCCTGTGAGTATTTTATTCTCATTGTATTATGTTGAACTGAGACACTGAAATTTCTTACAGGAGTTTGGGTCTATGGAGAAGGCAAAAAAAAGCAAAAAAGTAAGTCTCCTCTATCCCTAGCTAGACATGTGCAAATATTGTGCTGAATGAGCACAGCGCAGAATAAGCCAGGAGGAACGTGCTGTCCAGAGTCAAGTTCAGTTCTTGACCTTTCTGATGAGTTTGCTTCCACTTGAGGTGATGATTTTCATGCTGTTACATCAGCTTAATAAGAATATATGAAGTACCCTACTTCCTTTCGTAAAGGCCCAAATAACTATTTAATCATATTTTTTTGGAATTCAACTTGCATTGATGTTGATGATAATTTGACAGTTTGATAATCTGAAAACTGCTACTCTGTGTTTGGAAAACATGTAGCATATCACAGGTAGTACCACACCAGAGTAAGATCTCACAACGCTCCCTTTATCAATTGCTATCTGGTCACCTGTTAGTGGAATGGAGGTTTCTGGGAAGCAGTAAGGCCGTGAAAGGCAACACTTGATGCTGAGGGAGAATAGTATGGTTTTGTAGTTGAGTGTCAGTTTGAGCCTCTACGCATCTTTTCAAACCTGTTTCACTGAGAAATGGAAAAGTTGGATTCTGCTCTTTAATAATTATTAAATAGTGTTTCTATTTCTTCTGTGTTTAGGTATCAATCATGGAGATCTTAATGACCACAACATTCTAGTAGACTCCACTTCTGCTTCCCTGGAGAATCCTCAGTACAGAGTGTCCGGCATCCTGGATTTTAGCGACATGAGTTATGGGTATTATGTATTTGAAGTCGCAATAGCTATCATGTACATGATGATTGAGAGCCCAGATCCTCTGAGTGTTGGAGGGCATGTTCTCGCAGGGTTTGAAAGCATCCTGCCACTCACAGAGGCGGAGAGAGGTGCCCTCTTCCTCTTGGTGAGCGGGAGGTTTGCTCAGTCCCTTGTCATAGCAGCCCACACGGCTCTGCGGTACCCAGAGAATAAGGAATACCTCATGATCACAGCCAAAACCGGATGGAAGCACTTAATGAAGATGTTTGAGGTGGGCCAAGAAGCTGTAGAGAAGACATGGTTTGAGACTGCCAAAGCGTATACGAACCACGCACCTGCCAAGTAGATCGATGGCTGCTGAGGTACTCGCAGGGTGACGCCTGACGCTATTGCAATAAAGGTGGCGCTGCCTGCGCTGGAGCGCGTCCCCGCGGTCTGTACGCAGGCGGGGGCGGGGCGCCGTCCGGGGCGAGGGTCGCGCTCTCCTCCCTCAGGCGGTGGTCACTGCCCTCGCCTCAGCCGGCCCGCCTCACGGACCCGCACCACCCGCTGCGGCTTGCCGGGCCGCGGGCTGGCGCCGTGGGGGCGGTACGGGCCGCCCCTCCCACAGCGCCAAGGGGGCGGTGCGGCGGGAGGCCCGGTAGTCACGGCGGCCGGGCGGGGGAGCCGTTAGGGCGGCGGCGCGGAGAACCGTTGGGGCGGTGCGGGCCGGCCCCAGCGGCGCGCGGGCAGCCGTTACGGCGGCGGGAGCTGCTGCCGCGCGGTGGCCCTGCGGGCGGGAGCACGGGCACGAGCGCCAGCGCCGCCCCGGAGCCGGTAGGGGGGGGGAAGGGGCGCGGGGCCCCGCCCTAGTCCGGCACACGGCACCGCGCAGGCGCGGCGGCCATTTCCGACGCAGCGGTGAAGGTTTGGGCGCGGCTGTAGCGCCCGGTTCTCCCCCGCCGGACGGGACTCGCTCGCCCTCCGCGGCCGATCGGCCCCTCTCCGGCCTGCCGTGAGTGAGTGAGGGCGGGCGGGCGGGCCGGGAGGAGCGGGGCGCGTCCCTGCGCGCTGCGGGAGGCGGCGAGGCCCTCGCCTTCCGCCGCGGTGAGGATGACTCTGCACTGCGGCCGCGGTGGGGGGGCGCTGGGCCGGGGCCGGGGTCCGTCTGCGCGGAGCGGGGCGCTCGGTGCCGGTTAACGTGCGTTGTGGTGTCTTTGCAGGCCCGCTCCCCTTGTGCCTGCAGCGCGTCCCCGGCACGATGGTGAGTGGCAGCTGCGGGCCGGACCGCCTTCCCCGGGGCTTTGCTGAGGCGCAGGTCGTGTCGAGTGACGGCCCGGTCCGCCGGCGGCGCGGGCGGGCCGGCTGCAGCGTGTGGCGAGGCGGGGGGCGGTCACGCTGCGGAGGGGCCGTGGTCAGCCCCTGCGGGGCCGGGGGTGTGGGCACAGCGGTGTCCGTGGGCCAGGCCCGCGTGGGGGTGGCAGCGGCGTTACTTTCTTACCGGGGGTACGAAACTGAGGTCATGAGGCGGTTTGGGTTKTTTTATGTGCGGCTCAGAGCACCGCTAAATTTAGAATGTTGCTTTCTGACAAGAGAACGATGATGTTTAATGAGCTATTGCTTTTTACAGTCTCGAAGATATGACTCCAGAACTACCATATTTTCTCCAGAAGGTATTTTTTAACCCCGCACTTTCAAGTAAACTCTGACTGTTCTATCCAGCTTCTCAARACTAAGTAACAAACTACTTGTACAAAGGTTGTTGTTTATAGCGTGTTTCCATCCCTATATGAGTTACAGAAATAATATATACCCTCTAGAAATAGCGCTCAATTCTGTAAGGACACCAAGGGTCCAGAGTGGAGATATCCGAATTCGTACTAATTCAATGAATAATGAGACCGTGCCCTATTAGCGAGTAATACCATCTGCTACGTTTTTGAAATAAYGTGAGCAAATCTTCACCATTCATCTTTGTTTGAGTATGGATGGATTTTATTACTGTTCCCCCCTTGCCCCCGAGAATGCGTAATATCCCGCTGGTACAATCACACCTCTCCTTGTTATTCTGACATATGCTGAAACAAGTATGTACAAGCCATGCTTTCCTATTTTGTGGATGGGATGGACTCAAAAAGTCTAGTATCAAATATTTTCTTTGATTATTGAAAATCTATTTTGGCTCATTCTACTGCAGCAGAGAGTTCTGCAGATTTTTTTTTTTTTTTTTTTTTGTAAAAGAGGTTTTTTTTCCACATTGGCGATGCCCTGTATTTTATTAGATTTGTGAATTTTCCTTCCCTGACTCCTTCCTCCTTTTCAAACAATTACTTTACTACCAACTGGTACTAGACTGAAGAACGTAAGACTAGAATGAGCATCTGTCAGATTTGTGCAAATTTAAGGCACCTTGCATACTTGGTCTTGTTCAGTGTTACTTTTTTGATGATACTAAGTTAAATCCTTTCCTAGGTCGCTTGTACCAGGTTGAGTATGCAATGGAAGCAATTGGACATGCAGGTACTTGCTTGGGAATTCTAGCAAATGATGGTGTTTTGCTAGCAGCAGAGAGACGCAACATTCACAAGCTTCTTGATGAAGTGTTTTTCTCGGAGAAAATATACAAACTTAATGAGTAAGTTGAAATGATGATCAGATGTCCAGTGATGTTATCAATAACAAAACACTGCTGTTATTCAGATGTTTTAGCACTGAGCCTGTTTTTATTTTATTTGAAGTGTTATTATTCTTTTTGTTCAGTGTTTTAGACAGGTATGACTATTTTGTTGTTGTTTGCTTCAGTAGTTCTCTTTACAAAGTAGAAGCCTCAGATTTTTTTTTAATCTCTAGGRGAGTTTTCTAGGTGGAATAGCCTGTTTGTTGGTACTTCCCCATACAAGGTAATGTTGTTGTAGAAATTAAGAAAATTGGGGATTCTCAGTTTTACAAAATACCATTTGGGGGACAGAATAAAGAATGCACACAAAAATCACCATGCTATTTCAGCTCAGTGTCATCTTCAAAGTCTTTGTTTTTCTTTTGTGATTCCAAGAGTACAAGATAATTAGGTAAAACATGCCTTAGGTTTCTCTGCCATAATTGTAGCGAAGATGGTATCTCTCTGTATTATGATTTCCTTTTTAGCTCTCTGGAAGTTACATTTGTGATGTCAGAGTGGAGAGTGTTACGGATTATGTTCTCTTGCCTATAAGGGACGTAGAGCTTCATCCTTGCCAGAAGGTGCACATGAAACACTAGTTTTCATCCTGTCAGCTTTCCATTCTGTGTTGATCTTGAAAGCAGCTAGAACTGTAGGAAGTACTGGATTTTCAAGGAGGCTGTGTAACAGTGCATTGGAGCAGTCGCCAAGGCCAGCCCTTCCATCTTCTGAAAAATTCTTAAGTTCACTTGGAAAAAATAACCTGGATTATTTTTCCTGAATCCCTTCTGTGTAGTGAAACCTTTGTAGCAATGCCGGATTGGGCAAAAGAGATATTAAATTAAGAGCTAACGAAACAATCAAGGACGTGAAGTGCTTATTTTTCTTATGATCARATCAAGATCACTAAGTTTCAGTTACACAAATGCAATGTGTCAGGCAGCAACTTCCACTGGAGGCCTGTCACATCCCTGTGGCTCCTTCAGTATTCTGGTGTGCTGTGTCAGGTGGCCTCCTGACAGGCACCTGTGTGTAGCTAGCGGCTCGTGTGAAGACACTCGGGACTATATGTATAACGAATGTACTGACACGCTTACTTTTTGCTGCCCACCTCTGCCCTTACAAAATGGTTGCATAATATTTTTGATGTACCCTAAAGGCAGGAGCTGATAAACCTGCTTTATATGGCAGCTACGTAGTTTTGATCAGAAAAGCCCAACAGTTGGTGTTCTGCTTGAACCACTGTATGAAGACATTACTATTTGCTGGAGATTGATAGGAATGTAGTTAATTTGTATGCTTACATTGCAGGGATATGGCTTGCAGTGTTGCAGGAATAACTTCAGATGCCAATGTTCTAACAAATGAACTGAGACTGATTGCGCAGAGGTAGGTCTGCTGATAGTTAACATGGTTTTACTTGCCTGAGCTGTTAGATTCCGTTCTGTTTATGTATTAAATCAACATGAACATGCATTTAGTAGAGCAGAAGTAGATTGTTTGAAATAAAACAGCTAGATCAAAGAGGCTCTAACTTAGGAACTTGTTTCTTATTAAATGTGGTACAGGATACTGTCAGCAAAACAAACTTGAAAACTTTTTTTCTCTTTCATATTAGGTATTTGTTACAATATCAAGAGCCCATTCCTTGTGAGCAACTAGTAACAGCACTATGTGATATCAAGCAGGCTTATACACAGTTTGGAGGTAATGAAATGTGATGAACTGTGGTGTCTTTAAATGTCTAAAGAATGACTGTTACATAATTTGAAGCATCTGACTCTCTGGACAGTTCTACCGAATTCTTCTGAAACAAGTTATACTGAGAAAAACAATAGGCAAATTTAAAAGGGGAATAGGTAGTCATGGTTACTGTTTTGCTACTGAAGGTGCTACCTTTTAGTGATTGAGAAATTGATGGCTGAGATTCCGGCCCATTGCACAGAATGCTTTTGGTGCTCTTGGATTTAGTGAATGCCTTCAAAAGACCAGCAGAGAATTGTTTGWTATGTAACCTTTCAACATTTTGGGCCCATCCAGCATAATGGCACAATGAATCACAAATAAGACTATATATAGGGGTATCGATATTGTAACATTTGGGGGAAAAAAAAAAAGTATTTCTGTGGATCAAGCAACATGTTAGAAAATTATGTTCTAAGTAGTGTTCCTTAGTACATGAACTGATGATTCTGATATTTTACATATATGTAGTGTGAAAGAATGACCTTTCTATATACCTGGCTTTTGACACTGTTAAGTTATACRCTTTAACAGCTAAGCTACATACTTKAAATATTAAGTTTTGATTTCAAGTCCTGAGATGCTAAATTGCTATTTGTGGAGACAGAAATGAGCTGCTCTTAGGGTTAAATGAAATAAACCTCTGCTGCCCTCCACCCTGCCCCATGACTTAGAAAGAAATGCTGGCGTGCTTATCTCAAGCAACAGAAGTACGGAAGAGTCTGTTAAATCCTAGTTCACAGGAATAATTTGAAAAAGGAAATCAAAGAAAATAATTGTCACTCATGACCAATCTTGTTACCAAATTTAGATTGCTAATAGCCTTCTTTTCAACAGGAAAACGTCCTTTTGGTGTTTCGTTGCTGTATATTGGCTGGGATAAGCATTATGGATTTCAGCTGTATCAAAGTGATCCTAGTGGAAATTATGGAGGGTGGAAAGCTACATGCATTGGGAATAATAGTGCTGTAAGTTCTGGTTTTTTTCCTCTCAAAAAGTCAAGCAAATAAAGTGTAAATTGCACTGTACTAATTAAGCTGAGTTGTTAATTACTACTGTAGAGCAGAAATAGGTAACTGCAGAAACACTGCTATTACTCATATATTGATATTATCTGGCAAAAAGCAACTGTTTGGTTGATTGCACAAAGATACCATTTTAATTTCTGTGAAATTTATAGGCAGCTGTGTCAATGCTAAAGCAAGACTACAAAGAAGGAGAAATGACCTTAAAGACTGCACTTGCATTAGCCATTAAGGTTCTAAACAAAACCATGGATGTTAGCAAACTCTCTGCAGAGAAAGGTAAGCAGTTCGCTAATACGGGATAACGCCCTTTGCTTAGAAAAAGAAAATGTAGTGAATGTATATACACTAGATGTGGTTTATTGGATTTTTAGCTGTCATGTGAAAAATGTTTTTAGAAGCTGCAGCARCTCTCAGCCTTAACCTTTCGAAGAGGCATACAGATAGCTTAGTTGAGGATGATCCACCTTGGTGAGCTCCAAGGGCTAGACCACGGTTTGGGGATTGTAGACCACACTGGTGTGGTAGCAGAAATGGCTCCSTGTCTGGTAGAAGAATCACTGGAGAGGTATTAATGCGCTTGTATACGCTGCTGCAGAAGAGGACTGCTGCCGTCTGGCTTGCCAGTCAAGCTTCTTTGTAGAGGCAGGACAAGAGCCTTCTGCTTCATTGTCAGTTGTAACCACAAATCTTGCCCTTCTGATGATTGCTCTGTCGAAAGGACAAAATGTAACGCTGCTGTCTGTTCCATATGTTTCAGTTGAAATTGCAACACTGACAAGAGAGAACGGAAAGACAGTAATAAGGGTTCTGAAGCAAAAGGAGGTGGAACAGTTGATAAAACAACATGAGGAGGAGGAAGCAAAAGCTGAACGTGAAAAGAAGGAAAAAGAACAAAAAGAGAAGGATAAATAGAATATGAAATCAAGTGTTCTGTAGATAATATAGGACCTGCTTCAGTAAAAGATAATCTGGATTTCTGTTTTGTAGAAGCCTACGAACATGCCATGGGAGGACCCAGAATTACTTTTCATGAACCAGGTCCTTAATAATCATTCAGAGAATTAGTTTACTGCTCCTTACATTGACCAATAATTGCTTTAATTCTTGAACGCTCTATTTCTTTCATCTTCTATTTTTTATTATGGAATAAAATTTAAGAAGAATAGTGATGGGTGTCTTTATTTCCTCAGTAATGCCTGGATATGCACAATCTTGAGGGATTTAATCGCTTTAARCCATTAAAACAAGGTATATGCTAGTTGGTAAAGAACAAATATGGTGTTAGACTTGTTAGAATTTTGTGTGTATGTGTGGGTTTTCCTTTTAAAGTAGTGAAAAGGGCTCCTAAGTTTGAAAATCATTTCACAAATACAGAATTTAAGTGTGCTGGCATGCCAAGTTTTAATTTTGGCCTGTTTTATTCTATAACAGGCTATGTCAAACTGATGGTCTTGCAAGCAGTAGTGTTTTAAACATGCCCTGTAGCAAATGTGTTCAGTTTATCATAACCTTTCATGAGTGCATGTGTTTTCTAAGAAATTAATCATATAACACTAGCTATGTTCACACAAACTAGAAAGACATTTTACAAAGGCCACGTAAAAATGTTAAGTGGTAAGCTATTTTGTCAAAATACAAATAGGTAAATCAAATAGTGCATGATTTTAGGCCATGTTGACTATTTTACATTTTAATCCCRAAAGGAAATTGAGATGTTTTATATTTAGTTTAGTGCTGCTGATACTTCCCCAGAGAATTCAGTTCCTTTCTCTGACAGACAACAGTCTAGAAAACTAACCAGTTAACCACTTGAGAAATCATAATATTTGTGCATGAATTAGAAATTACAATAATTTTGTTCAGATTGTCCCTATACTGAATGCAAAATAATATGATTTTCAGGTTACAAAAATCTCTTCTAGTTTTGGAAAAAAAAAATATGATCTGGAGTTAATAGAGGAAATGGAAACAAGTTACTGAAAATTATTTTGCACCCTTTCAGTTATCAGAAGCAAACCGAAAAGCTCACTTGAGTGATGTGCTTAAATGAGAGGCCTTACCTGCTGAATTTCAAACTGTGATAGTGGTGATCCAGCCCCTTTGTGAGCCTGCATTGTGTCTGTCTTGTAGTTTGGGGGGGGGGTTGTGATGGTGGGTTTTTTTGTTTTGCTTGTTTGGGTTGAGGTTTTTTTGGATTTTTTTTAATCCCAAAGGATATCTGGTGTTTACAGGATTTAATATGACCATTTAAGGAAACTGAGTGAATCCATACAGTGTTTTATTATTTTTAATCTATCCCACGCATTTTTGACTGATAAAATGTACTTTGTCAACATGGCCAGAAATTACCCATAGTCTCAACAAAACCCATTTTTGAGCTCATTGCTGTAGGATTCACTGTTGAGAACAGAGGAAGGAATCTGACTTGAGGTGTCTGTGCTGCAGCTTGCGTGGATGTACTGCACTCACTTTGGCAACCTCTGTACAGAGAGCAGTGTGGAGTGGCATGGGTTCTGTGCGGGCTGCAGGACCTGCTTGTTAATTTTCTAAGTCTCGGTGCAGGCCAATGGCTTTAGTCTTTTGTACTGAACTTAGACAGTACTTTGYTAGTATTCAAATTTTATAGCTAATAATAGTTATACTGAGTTTTACTTGCACCTTGTGCAATAGTAGATCTTCCAAATAATAACATAGGAATGGTATTTCATGTAATGAGTCCTGAGTAGTTGCAGACAACATGCAATGGGTAAGATTTACTCTCCATTATAAAGGGTTGTATAAATACCTCAAGCTCCATTTYTACATTGAAAACTCAGTGCTCAATCTTATTATTTTTTGATACTGTGAATGCAATATATCAGCATTTTTTGCAGATTTCTAGATCACTGATGATGGTTATACAAGTACTTGGAATATGCTCTAAAAGCAGCAATGCCAAAATGGAGTTTTTTTCTAACTTCTCAAAGATCACTTGAAACAAAACGTGGTAGACTCCAGCAATGCTTTCTGTCTTCTAGGAAACCATGAAGAGCACCTGAGTCTGGGTTCATCAATGTATATAAATCACATGAGGCAATTTGTTTAGTGTACTAGTAGAAGTATTATTAGATAGCTTAGGATATAGATATATTAAAATATTTTTTCTTAAATGCTTCTGTTTCTAACAAAGAGGGGATAACAAATATATTTGGATCTTTGTTTAAAGAATTATCAATAGCATTTCTTTGCCAAACACTGCATCATTTGCTGGTAAAGGAGAACTTTTTCGATACTRTAATCATCAAAAGTTGGAATGATTTAAATAATTTTCTGATCTGTACTCCATTATGTATTGAAGCATTGTGATAAGTTGTGTAGTTACACTACATTTTAAAAGATCTATTTATTTAAAGGTTTTGTTTACAAAAAGTAAAAGTATTGTCAAATACTTTATGAGTATAATCTTTGAATAATAATTATCAATTTAATTTAAAAAACACCATCTTTGAGTGCCATTAATAGCTGCTTGTGAGATGAGCCTCAGTACTACCTTGGAATAGGCAAGTAACTCTAGCTGGCACTCATATCCAAGATGTACAGTAAAGTTCTGCTAAACTACATTTAATTTCTGATTCTTTTTTGCATTTGCACCTAGGGCAGTAAGCAGATGCTGGAGATCTTTTATTGACTAGAATCTTCCTTGGCACATCCTTACACTAATGCAAGTTCCTTACCTGTTTTTCCTAGAAATAGAGCATCGTTTGACTGCATAGGCCTATTGTGTTGATTCTGGCTTTGTGTGTTTAAAAAAAAAAAAAAAAAAGAAAGAAAAAAAAATCACCACTATCTGTGCCTTTTCTGGGAGTGGTTTGGGGATAAGTCGTAAGAACAGAAAAATGATTTTGGCGATACATTTGAGTTGTCTTTGCTAATCAAAATGATCTTCCTGTTCTTTGTATGTTTTTTTGGTGTACGTAGTGTTTACGTAGAGTTTACAGTGTATTACATAAGTATTTCAAATATTTATCTATTGCTGTGGATTAAATGTTATTTTAACACCAGAACTTCATGTGGTGCTGTGGAAGGTGACAGATTTTTCAAATTAGGTAAAAGTATTTACTTGAAACTGTTTGCATAATATGATGTTAGTAAACTTAAAGACTGGATAGTTTATATCTCACTTGAGTGCATGATAGAACTTGTTAGGACAAGTATTCACAAATAGATTGTCCTAATAAATTGTAGTGTGGTTTGTTATTCTAAGTAGTTTAAGAGATAATGAAACTACTGCTTCTCCAGTAATACCTGTGCTGTCTCTTGCATCTGTCAGTGTTTAAAAAAGAGTTAGCTTGTTTTCTAGATGACTGTATTCTCTTCAAATAAAGTCAAATTAACTTCTAAGACTGCTTCTTATGTGACTTACTGTATCGTGCACTGGAAGACAGAAGATTCCTTTAGATGTACTCCCCTATTCATCCAAATATTTTTACTTGTCAGAGTTATAAAAGCACCCAAATTAAGATGATAAACAAAGGACTTTTTGTGTTAACTTTTGACTGCTGCTTCTGTTTTGTTATGGATTCCCAAGGCAATTATTTATTCTTTCTGTTCATAATCTTAAAATTAGGGACAATACTTCTCCACTGTGTTGTGAGAATGAATATATTAATAATTACAAGGCATTCAAATTAATGGTTTTAGAGGCCACAGAACTGTATGTGATAAATAGATAACATAGCTAAGTGTATGCAAGACATCTAAGTCCAAGAAGTTAATGCAGTCAGGTACTTGATACATGAGAGAAATGATGTAGCTTCAGATAGACAAGATTCTAGGACTTACTTAAATGTCTTTCATTTTCTTTAAAGAATATTTTCCATTACTCTTCTCCTGTAGTAAAAGTTGTCCTCGTTTTCAAGTTTTAATTGCAGTTATTTCTATTACAATATGAAAAACCACTAAAATAACTTGATCTGAGAGTACCCTTCACTGGTTATATAGCTCTTGGCTTTAATGTGGAGAAAATTCAGCTTCACAAAAAAATTCTTAGAATATTTCTGATTTTACAAAGAGAACTGAGCAGTTGCTATTTTTATCTGTGATTAATTTGGCATTTGGCTTTCCAGTTAAAGTACTCTTCAATGAACAGTAAAAGCTGCCATCAGTGAATTTACTGGAGATTCTCAGAACATACTTCAGTGGGGACCTTCAGGTGTCAACTCCTGCTGAGAAGGACCCTTTGAAAGATAGCAGACATTACTCATGTAATTGTTTAGGCTTTCACTTAATGGTAAATATTAAACTTAACACGCTGCTGTTAGTATTAACATTTTGCTTCAAGTTCAAAGCAGCAGGAAAAAATGGCTTCTTATTTATAACTACTATTTCCTAAAACAGTAATAATACAACTTAATGTGTGCCAGATGATGCTACATAAAATATTTAGCAAAATGTTGGGCATGTAACCGAGACAGATTAATCCTTTTGTATCTTACAGCATCTGTTTTGCCTAGCTAGGACCCAGCTGCAAATTCATAGTTACATAATAAAACCAGTTTGCCGTGTCCTGCACATTCGAGTGGCAGCTATGTTTAACACTTAACTAGACATGAGGGCTCTAAAAAGGCATTTACTGCAATGCATGTACGCTGCTAACAGAAATACAGATTTTATGTGATAACCTTGCATTAGAAACCAGATGCAGTGCAGTGGTGGACCAGTTGTCATCAAAAACTACAGACTTGCAATTTCAGTAGAAACACTGCCCAGTAATTTTTGGAGCACTCGGAAAATACTAGAACTCCAGTGTATCACAAAAGAATAAAATAGGGGGTTTTGTGCCATGCTTTGGGCTATAATATATTTTTATTTACTCTAAAATCATGGGTTGACCACTGCATACACACTGAGCATTTCAAAATAAGAGTCACATGCTGCATCCTTTAACACATATATATTTCGATCGTGGAGGACATGCTGTATACAAATGGATCCTCAATATATAAAATGACCATATTTACTGCAGAGCATTCAAATCAATACAACATGTCACTAGAAGTGTGCTGGAAGAAACTACTGTGTAAGCAGCCCTTTTTCAGATGGTTTGTACGGACTGCATTATGCCTTGCACAGACACGCACAACCTAAATACGGCTGCAGGATAAAATAATACAGGAAAACATGAGTTTAAAAATTAAGAAAGGGATTGAAATGCTTAAGTACGCTGTTTTGGTCATCAAAAAGATTCATGATTTACACACAGAGATGCACTATTTTTCTATAAAATGAACATGATATAAAAGAATTTTTGTAATTGACAACGTGCTTAATGAAATTACTACTTTGGGTGATGCTCATTTTAGGAAGGTACAAAGTTGCTAAAATTATTTCAGTTGAATAAGGTCCATTTTTCTGAGGAATCTGGTATCTAGCACTTTTCATGTAGCAGCTGATTAACACTGTGTAAAGCCATTTAGCCCTTCTTTCCAAATCTTTTCTCTCTGTAAAATCTTAAACAGTGTCTTAAATGTAAAAAATGCATTAATGCCAGCTGCTTCTATTTTCCGTGGCAATGTGTACACTGTACATTTCCATTAGGATGATTTAGGAAAAATCGCTAATTGTATTTCACAGCTGGTGCATTGTCTTTCGTAACAGCTTTTTATTTATCTGATATAGCAAAAAAAGGTGTGTTTTTGTACAGTATTCATTATATATATCTATAATATACATAAAGATGGAATATCCTAGGTCTTTTTAGCTTGCATCAATTTATCTATTTTTGATTAAAAGTTCCAAAACATTCAGATTTAGAAACTTAAAGCACTACTGAGTGTTTCATATGGAATGGAAGTTAAAAATTAGTTTCTTTGTCACTAAAAAATCACTTAAACTTATACCCTCCCAAAAACACGGTTTAAAAGAAAGAAACGTTGACCCAGGTGGATTTACCACTGTTGTTTAACGYTTACGTCGCAGCTGCCGCGTTTCAGTGAGGCACGGCAGGTCGCTCCAGAGGCAGAGCAGCGACCCCAGCTCACCGCCCGCCTCGTCAGCACCTGCGCCTCGGAAGGAGCCTTCGTTCAACTCTGGGAGCCCCGGGAGGGTGCACCAGGGGTGCCTCTGGGTACAGCGCTCAGTGGGATCGCTGCAGCTTTCCCTCCGAGGCACCTGCTGGTGAGCTCCTTCCCGCAGCACCTGCCTCCCTCACGGGGAACTTCTCCTGACAGCCCGAGGGGGGGGCGATGGCCGTTACCCGCCCGAGGCAGGGCCGCCGAGGCAGCCAGCGGTTGGCGGCAGGATTGTCCGGCTAGCCCCACACGTCTCCCGCACAGCGCGGGGCCGCGAGTCGGTACCTCCGGGACCGGCCGGCGGGAAGAACGACCCGGGACGATGCCTTGCCGAGGCYGCTGCTGAGGCTCGCGCCGCCGCCGCCCCCCCACAACGCGCCAGCCGTTCTAACGGTTCCCGCCGCGCGCGCTCTTCTCCCGCCCCCCGCGCCCCCTCATGGCTTCCCGGCGGGGCGTGGCCAGCGCCGYCCGTTAGGAGCGGTGCCCCGTCGCTGCGCCCCGTCCTCGCTGTGAGGCTYCGAGGCAGCGGGGGCCGTGCCCCAGCCATGGCCGAGCTCGGAGCCTGGCTGCGCTACGGCCGCCCCCTGCTCCTCCTCACCTGCCTCTTCGCGCCCTTTCTCGGCCAGCCCGGAGCCGGCCCCGCCGCCCGCGCCCCTCACGCGGGTAAGGCGCCGCGGGGCGGCCCCGTGTGGGTGAGGGCYAGCGGGGCGCCCTGCCGGGGCCGCTGGGGAGGGGTGGGTGGCAGGCTGGCGCCTCAGCGAGAAGCTGGGAAGGTGTCGGAGGGGAGGGCAGGATCAGCTGGGAGTTACGAGCCCTCTTGAACCCCGGCTTTCGCGTAAACCTGCCGTTGTGCGGGGCTGGCTCGCCGCCGGGGATAGGGGGAGGTTGTACCGGAGCCCAGGGGTCTGCCGGGCCGCCGCTGCCTCCCCTGGCTGTTCCGGTCCTCCGTCTGCAGCCCGGCTCCGGCGGGCAGCTGGGGGCGGCGGGAGCGCGGGCAGGAGGAGAGCGCGTTTCGTGTGGAAAAATGAGGCGGGATTTTGCCTGTGGGGGGAAATGCTGCCGGGGTTGAGACGGCCACGCATCACGCTTCGTTTTCCACGCCATCAACTTTTGCCGAGATGAGGCTAAAATAAGGCTGATTTCAAGGTGAAGCAGGGTTCTGGCGGTCGCTGAGGACTGCCGAGGTAGGGATTGCTGGACTTCGGGTAGTTTTTAAAAAAATGAACGGGACCTACAGAGGCCGTGGTCAAACGGGCTCACCAGAGCTGCCGCTTTCACAGAAGAGGGGAAAAATGCCTTTGCCAAACTACGGCTTTTCAGGTGCATATCAGTMTTGACTACCACACATTTCATTACGCAGTTGTTACGCTTTTTAAATGAATATATAACACTTCGAAGATTTGAAATGTCATAGCTTTCAATTTTTGCTCCGTTCACTTACTCAGATGAGGTACGATTGTAGATTTGTGGTGTGTGCTCTTTGCATTTGCAGCTGGTGTGGAGGTAAATTGACAGAATATATTTTAATAATTGCAATATCGCATATGGATCTGGCTGCACATGAAATGTCCCTCATAAGAATTTATAAAAAAAATCTTTTTAGTTTGATTATCCTTTATTTCTTTGACTTCAAAAGAGTCAGTCTCATAATTCAATCAGGATGTGACTTTCAGAGTTGAAGGATGTAAAATAGCATGTGAAGCTAAAGCGTTTATAAAATTACACAAAGATTAAAGGAGCAAAATCAATGCTCTTTCAAAGAGTTATTTAGAAATAGTTATTTCAAAACATTGCTTTTACATAATTTATGGATACATTGCTAAGAGTCTTGCAAAATGTCTTGAAGTCATAACTACGATGTTTACAAGCAGAGGAAWTTAATGAAAAATAAAGACTTTTTTTAATATTAGCTCAAAATTGTAAAAATGGTCATAAATATGGTTTAAGGAATGTAAATTGTATTGACRTCTCTGTTTTAATTCAACGTAGAAAAACTCAGTCTGTTATTGCTAAGTGTGATTAAAAAAACTATTCTTGGTCTCAGTGTTTGGAAAAGTAGTGTTTTTCATCATGGCAAAAGATACTGCTATGTGAATTTGTTATGTTACATTGTATAGTGTATATGACTGTGGAATTACTTACAGTCAGGTTAAGCCAAGTTTTGCCTTTTGGCACAAACTAACAGTTTGGACTTTATTGAGAACTGTTCATATATAGTGAGGATAAGATTTTCTTTTCATGATTTGTTTGCTCTAAAATAAAATGAAATTTGCTATTAAGAAGATGAATAACATTATGAATAACTATTATTAAAATATAGGGCAAATGGAAATAATAACCTAAATCAGTGTATCATGTACATACAGTTAAAATTATTTTAGAGGTATTGCTTTGCATGTGGTACAGTAATCGTTTTAATGAGTAGAAGTAAATTATGGATGTGACTTTGTTTTTATGATAGTTTAAGAGTGCTTGAAAATTAATTTGTTGTTTCCTTTAGCTAGTAGTCTAGAAGTGAACTAACCCTTTATCCTGGATAACTCTGGAGTTATCCTGGATAACATCCCTGGAGGTGTTCAAAAAACGTGTGGATGAGGTGCTTCGGGACATGGTTTAGTGGGCATGGGTACTGGGTTGATGGTTGGACTCGATGATCTTAGAAGTCTTTTCCAACCTTAATGATTCTATGATTCTATGATTCTATGATTCTGATTTGACAAGACAAAATACGTGCTGATTTAAAATACAATCAAATTACAAGTTTTGGTCCTTGCTCTGATTCTTAAACTGACAGGTGAGACTTAAATGCACAAATTGAATCAAGATTAACAACCACCCATAGCACTGCTATGCCATGCTGCAGACCTGTGATAGTGTTTCCTTGGGAGTTCATACACCCAAACGTTTTCCACTCAGTTTAACAGACTGGATCCTTCTCCCTGCCCAACAGGAAGCTGCAAACCTTCCTGCTTGTATGGGTTTCTTGTGATTTTTCTCTTAAAATATTTTGTGCTTTCTTTAGAGATCCTTAGGAAGAAAAACGTGAGCATTCATTTGTGGAGAAGTGTCTGTGTTAATTTGTAGAAGGAACTGCGGAARGAAGTAGTTGCATAGTTTCCCACTTTTCAGAGTGGTAAAACCTGATTTTTGTGTGATAGGATATGTTCTGAAATCTCCTACCCTGCATCTGTTTTTGAGCAGGGTCTGATTTCTAAACAGAGTATCTGATTTCTATGAGCTGTAGGATTGTATGTTCCAGTGTATCCAAGACTGGAATCGAGCTGCATGAGCAAAATGCTGCTGTGGCAGAAGGTAACGCCAGTGYGCAACTTCTGCAGCACCCAGGGCTGCACTGGCAGCTTGTGAGAAGCCCAAGGCCTGTGTCTTATTTGCATAAAGGTCTTATTTACATGAGTTGTGGATTTGTGTTTACTTCCATGATGCATATCCTCTAAATATATATGAATAAATGGTTCTACTTTTAAAATTTTACATACTTTTTCTTCCTTTTACTCCTTGCACTGTCTGCACTTGTATATGCACTTTTTGCTGCTTGCATTCAGTATTCCTCAGTGCTGTCTTCACAGTCCCATCTTCAGTCTTTACTGACAGGTCAACAGTCAGTGAAAATAATGCAATGGTTAAAAGTGGTATAAAGAGAGATGACAAAATCCTGGATCTGTTACAGAAAAAGTCCCCCTGGCTTCAGAGTGACCAGAATTTTTACCGTGAGGCAGCCTTTTCATGTGCCCTAGTCATTGGGCAGGGAGAAGGATCACAGTTCTGCCTTGCTGAAAGCTGAGTGGAGAATATTAGTGTCGGTGAACTCATGAGGAAATGCTATGCCATGCCACAGACCTGTAACGTTAGCGCTGTAGGTGGCTGCTCATCAGATTACTGCTGGCAGTAGCTTCACTATAGAGTTCAGGAAGCTGTTTGGCGTATTGTGTGTATTTACCGTAGAATCCATAGCACAGGTATTCAGAAAGGAATGGTTTGTGCTCCAGTTAGCTCTTAATCTAAAGACTGACCGTCAATCCATAGTTGATCACATCTATTTCTTGATCAGTTACAAACTACATGGCATTATATTATGCTGTAATTAATCAAACTTGTAAATGCATTCATTAATATGGGCCATAGTTATCACTTGATGCTAAGCTATTAGGGGATAGTTTGATTCTACTTTCCAATTATCAAGCCAGAAACTTTATAATCTTTTAGATTTGAGTTGAATGTAAGAAACATCTTCCCTGCTTTCTATGTGCAGCTCTTGTACCTCTGTTCATATTGGTAAGCGCTAAGCAATACTGCAGTTCAAAATCCTTGATAGTTTCATGTCCACAATATGTCATTTTATTTTGCTACTGATTGGCAGGAGATTGATGTGCTAGGTAAGAGAGAAGGCAGATATCCTCCCAATAACTTGAAAGTCCCGGAATAAATGAAAAATCATAAAAGTTCCTGCAGCAGCTGGCAGCTGCCAGGCATGTATTAATACTCAGTGATAGAAATACAAGGCTGTCACTTTTGTACTCTCAACCTTTGTAATTGCAAGACAACTTCTGAACAAAAGAAAGCAAAACAAATTTGCAAAAAAAACACCAACAAGAAATGGTCGAGAATAGCCACCTTTTCCACACTTGTAGGTGTAATGATGGGCTTTGGCTTTATTTTTTGAACAGGGGAGAAAAAGGTACTGGTAGGACGTACAGAATGTAATAGCTGACTTTTCTGACTTTTGTTCAATAAATTGAATAGAGTTAGTAATCCTGCTTTGACTTACAGATATTCTGGTAAAGATGATTTTGATCTTTCTAAATGCTTGCTGTTAACTAAACACTTGACTGTTAGTGATTGGATTCTTGGCAATTCCTAAAGCATAGAAGGAAAAGTAGGCAAAAGATTGAAGATCCTACAGAAAGTATGACTCAAAATCCTTTTAAAGGGAGCGGGGAATCAATACAGAAATAAAACTTCTATTTTATATGTCGTTTAATATATCACATATCTTTTCTGCTTAATGAAGTAGCGGTGGGAGATTCTTTAAAATGTAAAGGGAGGCTTAGGCTGAGAGAGATCAGTGTAGTTAATATTGAACATGATCTTGTTCTTTTTCCTGTCTGCAGCAATATAAATATGACTTGCAGTTAGAATTGTCACCAGCTATCACAATATTGTGATATGACTAGATTTGTTTGGCGAAAAATTGTAAACTTAAAGGAGGAAAAGCACCGATGCTCACTAGAGTAAGTTAGTTTGTAGCAAAGATGGAAAACTTTTTTTTCTCTCTCAAAATGACCACTAAACAATTTTTAGAGTAAAGTTTAAACAGTTACCATTGCTCTTCTAGACTTCATCGTGCTTCCTTTGTTATACATTATGTAAAATTTATTACTGGAAAAAAAAAATTCACAGTGTCATCTTAATAAAAAATAGTAGTGTACTGAAGGCAGGTGTACTGTGTATATTCATTCACTTTCCTATTTATAGGCAAACTATTAGTTGTATTGTAGTTTGTAGTAGGTAGGTTTGTGGATAACAGTCTATATGTTACGATAGCACACCATTAGAGAATCTAACGTTAACTACGAAGTATGTATATTTTGCCATGTTTATTGTCCTTAGTAGTGTTCTCTTTCATTATAGTGGTATATGATTATAAATCTGCATTAGTAATTGATACTACTACTGAATCTACATCTTAACATTAGGTTTCTAAAAAGTGACCCTTTCCCTTCTCCCATGGACCTGTATTGAAAATGCATCAAATAGCAATTCAAAGAAAACCTGAAATCATTAACACTCAATTATATCAATTAGAAAATGCTTTGAACTACGTTGTTTAAAGTATAAGGACCAGTATTATACCTGCAATCCCAATGTGGTTCTTAGACACTTCATCTAAGGAAGTGCAGAGGAATATAGAGTTCAAAGAAAGTTTGTTCTTTGGAGAAACATGGACTGTGATGTTCTCTTGTTTAAAAACAAACAAACAAAAATTTATGAAAAGATATGAGGTATAGCTGTAACACTAAATATTTCACCGGTAATTCTTGTAAAAAGAATACTGCTGCTAAAGCGTATTAAGATGCTAAGAAATTTCATCCCATAATGATACAGTAAGAAACAATGTAAAAAGACAGATTTTACGAAAGGATAAAAACAAAAATTACATTTTTGTAATTTACCTGAAGCGTTTAAAAAGTCTGCCATTAGCAGCACTAGTGAAATTTTGACTTGAGAATGTTAACAAAATGAATAGGCATGTACATGTTTTGTCATGCTATTCATGCATCTGAGATGCATGTAATGCTTACTCTTCTTTTCTAAATAGCTCTTCCAAAGTACTTCTATTAAATAAGTTTGTTAAATGTTTAGGGGGGAAATGGTAGGACTGAATTTTTAAGTACAATTGTGTCCAAGGTCAAGTGTTTAATAAGAATTTCTACTTACCATTTTGTCAAAAGTGTGCTCCAACTACTCCAAAGTTTAAAAAAATTGAATTATTAGTCTGCTTTGTGCATAAATATTTGTCTCCTTTTTGCAGAATTCAAATTTTGGCCATTCAGCATTTTCTCATGTGATTTAAGTTTTTTTGCTGAACATGGAATCACACTGAGGGGGAGTGAGTAGAGAAGAGTTTCAGGTGTAAATTACAAAGTAAACGTTGTCATTGGGATTTATCACTGAACAGTATAGAGGGCTTTTGATTTAGGCTGCAGAAGTTACCTGACCTCAACAAAAATAAAGCCACACAAATACAGGCATGCTTAGAATTGCCCTTCAAAGGCTACAAATCTTCTAAGATTTTTAGTACAGTGCGCTAGTAGCAGGGGTGAGTGCTTCCATAATCTCTTACCATCTGATTTAATATGAGACTTGTACTCTGGGTTGTTTGTTTGCTAATCTTGCTAGTCGTAGGTTTTAACCTCTTTCTGCTTTTCTCCAACCAGCATAGCCAGTCTGCTGCCTTAAGCCACTAAGTGTATTTTACCTCTTTTCCTCTCTTCTGCACCTTTTTTCTGCTTGCCACCATTTCTTCACTTTTTTTTTATTGGTGTTAACACCAATAAGTAACTAAGAATTACACTCTTTATTATAATCTTAAAAGCATACAGACACATGGAAAGGAGAAACTAAACACATGCAGTCTGTGTAAAAAGTGAGCTGTAAGATTGTATTAAATAAAATATGGAAAGGTAGGGGTGGTTATTTATTTTATTTTTCCGACTCTTAACGTATTGTTACCATCTCCAGCCTCCTCATGTTCTCCTTTATATAAGCTGCCTTTTATAGACCAGTATGCCCCAGCTTATTAATAAACAGAATAAACTAGAAATATGAGAAAGTGTGGATATTTCTGTGATAGAAAAAAAATTAGTTGAACTATATTGTTAGTAAATATGGTCATCTTAATAAATCAGGGAGTATACTGTAGGTCTGAGCGTAAAATGTTTGAAAAAAAAATAAAAATCTGTAGGTATATAAAAGTGGTAAAGGAACACTTTCCCATTTAGCRTAGCAGAGAAGATACTGTGTTTTAAGAGAAGCTTAATCTGGAAACAGCATGTACCCTGAAGATGCTGTATTGCTGTGCAGGAGGTCATCTTACAGGAACACAGAAATGGTGAAAGTGCAACTTTGCCTCTGCATTACTTCAAGGTCAATTAATGGAGAGAGAATACCCAGCTGCATAGTCGGTCTCAAATTGTAGTAAAACATTAGGCTGAAATATACACAAAACCATTCATAATTCAGGAAATAGGGATATAGAAATAGAGAAATTAAGTTGTGCCTTCAGGAAGCATTCTTTTGGATGTCTGTAAAAAGCAGGACTTGGCAAATCTATATATAGTTACAAATAAGAAAAATTCCTTGGCTAATGAGGATACACTAAACCTAAGGTATCAATAAAAATAAATCTATTTTAACCTAATAGCTGTGAAGGTAGCTTGTGTGTGCGTAACATTCTGTTGCTGGATCCTTTCTGGCAGCAATTCTTATGTCCTGTGTGTTTTCATGTATCCACCTGAGGTGTGCTCAGTAGTACAATGCAAGTTGTGCATCGGTTCTTTGCTATTACACAACCCACATGTCAACAATCTTGAAATGGAAAGATATTAAATTGTAGAGCATGTGCAAATAATACATCTTGAAGAACAATAGGTTGCTAAGTGTTTGCAAATGAATGAAATACAACTGTAAACAGATAGATTTCTATTTTGAAACACAAGGGTGAACTGTCTTAAAACCCAAATGCTGATTTGGCCTGCAAGAAGAACCATTCAGCAGCACGTTAGTGTATGGTAAGATTTGGAGGGAAAAGGCATCCTGGTGCTCCCACTTTGCTGATCCTGTTCCTTAAGCTACTTTCTGCTTTTGCTCCCACTATAAAATTTCAAAGAAAATCCAGTTGGTATTCAGAATAATAGTTCTACTGGACTGCCCCAAACCTGCAGTGCAGAAGGCAGGGAATTCTCCAGTGGCTGGGCTCTGCAATGCTTCGGGTGTTTTGTCCGAAGGATCTGCAAATGCAGCCTTTTGCAGCGCAGCAGAAAGCCGCTGCTGTCACAAGAGCATTTTGATGAATGGGAGGGAACCTAAAAACTTAAGTTGCCTGTCTTAGTTGTCTAGGCTGCAGTGGTTGCAGTCACATAGAACTAGTTTAGGGCCGTCTGAATTAATGGTTTAAATGGTGTTAGCCAAGTCTCTGGAACAAATGCAAGCCATCAAACTGTTGATCAAATTCTAAGGTAGATTTTGCAAGTTGTGTTGAAATGAGAGCTGATACCCTATGCAAATATGATGCTACCTGACATAACTGACAATTTAGTAATCCCGGGCAATCCTAAAATTTTAGTCCTCTTCAATGTCTAATAATCTCTGATTTACCGAATGTTGATGGTAATGAACCTCAAATAGAAATTGTTTATGCTGCCTTTAATTGATGCTTTTGTTTCCTTTACCTTCTTTTATGAGAAAGGTTAAATGTGTTTTTTCTGCATGTATCATTCACTACTCTATCTGCTTCTGTTATGTTCACTAAATTCACCTCCTCTCCAAACAAAATAATGTTAATCTTTTAAATCTCTCCTTGTGTGGATGACTGTCTCTGGTTTTAATCTGTTTATGACATTCTGTGGTGCTTTTTCTATTTCTGATATATCTTTTTTTAGATGGATGCTGTTAGTGAGCACATCATTTCTAGTGCGGTCATGCCATACATTTATGTAATGGTATAATATTTTAAATTTGCATTAAAAAGAGATGGTTGTGAACATTTTTCTTTGGTTTATTCTGTCCCTTAAACTGACTATAATAATTGTTAGGTCTTTTTTCAGCAGTAGTTTCAGTTAGTTTAAATCTCATTGGTGAGTAGTAAAAATCTTTGTCTAGAGCATATGTTCATGTCTTCCGGTGGTTGTTCTGACTTCTGTCTGGGGATTGGAGACCCTTTTGGAGCCATTCCTTTCAAGGTGATGTGTGTAGCTTGTGCTGCTTCTTGAGGCCGTGGCCTTCTTCAGGTCTTTCACACTGCTTTTGAAAGCTGTTCTTACTCGAGTTACTTAGCTAGACACTGATCTTGCCTTTTTTCCTTCCCTCTTTCCGTATCTTCCCCAAGTTTGTCCTTCTCTTGTTATTTAGGGTACATAATTTTTTGCATGGGTTCTCATCATGGAGAAACCTTAAACTTTGCCTTTTTTTGGGTAGCAGGGTTTCTGATACACTTGAGTGAGACCACATTGGTAAAAAACTAATTTTTTGTGGATTCCCAAAGATAAAGGACAGCGGTTGCTTGACAAGGTGCTTTAGGACAACTTACATACATATCTCTTTTAAAGTCCAGGCTGCTCTCTGCCTGCAGTTTCTGCATCTACATTTTTTTTTTTCCCTCAAAGCTCTGCCATGTGTTCCATTCTCTCAGGAGACAAAAGAAGACATTTAGTTTCCACTTCTTTGTATGCTATACAAAGATTTTTGGCTGTTCCAGGTCATCAGTCGGTCTCCAAGCATTGAAATGACTCCTTGAGAACTATGAAAAAGAAGTAACTGGATGTATACTATTGCTTAACTAGAAAGGTGCCTTCCAGTCAATATAACATAAGAATAGGTAGAGGATAGACAAGTAAATAGATTGGCACATGTGTTTAAGATACAAAACAGTGAGGAAAAAGTACTGCAAAGTTGATACATCATAGATGTGACCAAACATTAGAAGAAATAATGTATAAAACATGAAAAGACTGATGTTTCAAACTGGAGTGCAAGTTACGCAATATACTAGGGACCTGTATAGTGTGGATGTAGGTTTTTAAAAAGTACCACCTTGTTCTAGAATGATAGAACTTCAGTCCCCCGTTAGATAAGCTTTCAGTTTTAGAGGAGTTCCATAATTGCGTGGCACCAGGTAAATTATATAAGTGTGTTTTGCCTTTATTATTACTAAAATTATCTTAATGTTCTTGAGTCATAGATTTTAAAAGTGTGATAGTGGTATGGGGATGCTAATAAAACCATGTAGTTTTATAAAATTCTTCTTCCAAGACCTTGGCCGTGCTTCCAGAGGAAAGGGGGTAATAGGAGAAATTTAACTCTGCATAAACATAGCTGTAGCTCTTTGGACACAGGAATGCAGATGTACACTGTTCATTTAAATCAATGTTAATAAATTACTTTTTTTATATAGGTATATCTGAACCTTTTTTCCTTGCTAAAAGTGAAGATCGTTTGTTTAAACATTTATTTGAAGACTATCAAAGATGGGTTCGTCCAGTGGAACGCTTGAATGACACAATAAAAATAAAGTTTGGCCTTGCAATCTCTCAGCTAGTAGATGTGGTACGTATAGTAAATAAGTGTGTGTGTTTGTTTTCCCCCTAATTCTTATAATTCTGGAACATAATGTCATATGAAATAATTGTGCATGTATTAGCTTAAACACAATAGATTAAACCTGTAAAATTATTACCGGCATAATAAAAAAATGCATTGTAGATGGGAGCATGAAGAAGAGATTGCAAAGAGGTTGAGAAGACAGCTGGTTCTTATGTTTAGTGGTGTTTTCAGAAAAAAAAAAAAAAAAAAAGTGAGTGAAATTCTTAAGCCTAGGGAATTGTGTTTTAATTTATTTATTCAATGGGAAAACCACATATTTTTAAACTTTATCAATCTCACTTCTGTAAAATTCAGGAACACTTGCAAATACTGCTCTTCTTCCCCTCTTAAGCAGCAAAAAAACCTCTAAGCCTTCAAATATGTCACTTCCATAGTAATGAAGATTATCTCTTGGCATTACCTGTGATATAAAAGAGATCAACCAGTTTKTTTTTTTTTCCCCTGATGCTTATTCACTTCAGAATATTCTTTTCAAATTAAATTCACTGCTTATAGTTGTAAGAGGCGTTTTTCTTCCACATGTTGGCTGTTCCTGTATGTTTCTATACAAAAACAGTAAGACTGCATAAAATACAGTCAAATAAAAAAATGGAAGGAAGGAAAGAGACACAGAAGGGGAAAATATAACTTTTAACAGTTAAATAATCAAAGGTCATAATTGTATGTTTAAAAAGTTCTCATATAAGCATACTTATCAGTGACTGGAATCCTTTTAAAAGAAGTGTGTTTTGTATTTTAAATTACAGACCTCTGTGAACTAAAGCAGCTAGTTACTGTGCAGATTTTTTTTCATAAAATATGCTTTATTTTTATAGGATGAGAAAAATCAGTTGATGACAACAAATGTCTGGTTGAAACAGGTATGTCTAAAATACTGATGAAAAATTCTGAAGCTTCATAACTGCAAGTCAAAAGTTGGAAGAAACTTTTCTAATTAATTGTGTATTGCAAAAAACTTAGTTGTTGCATGAATTTTTATTTCACATAGTATCTTTAAAAAATGTCCCTGGGAATGCTTTAAAGGATTAATTGTTATAAAACTCTTAAACAAAAGCAAACAAAAGAAGACGTAAATTTAAAAAATTTACCTAATTAAAAGAAATCTGATATGGCATTGCATCGCCATTTAATATACCAATGTGCGTGTATCCAGCCATAAAATTTACTGCTTCAGTACGTAAGTTTTCTTTCAAAAACTATGAAAAGTATGGTTTGTGTAGTCTTTTGTATAATAGTTTTAAGATCTTTCTCTTGTGGGGTATTTGAGATTATTGGATAAACATCACTGAAGAATTGCAGTTTCAAGGTTGTATATGCTTGCTATAAAGAGCTACTTTTTCCTCTTAAGAATATTTGTCTATGGGTAGGAAAAAGCCTCAAGCTTTATAATAGAGTCCAGTGCTAACCTTAGTGGCCACTATTAACTTGGGAAATGCTGCTCACAAATCATTCTTGATTTAACTTAGAAGAATGTTTGCAGACCCTGATTATACTTACTAGCTTACTAAATTATTTTTCTTTGGGCTACTTCCTTTTTTTTTTTTTTTTCTGTTGCTTCCCATTCCCTTCTTTTCCAGTAATTGTAATTTCAGGCGAAGTTTTTATTTTCAGGAAAACTTTGAGACTACTCAGCAAGTATGAGATGGCAATATGTCGATGATAACACTTTGTGCCCTCTTAATAGTTTCTGCAGAACTTCTTGTAGTTGAACCAGTTCAAAAAAAAAAAAGAACTGACCTGAGTATGCATTTAAAATTCTATGTGATAGTGAATTCTTAGAAACTTGAATTTTTCCTTTTGAGCTTTTAGTTCAAGTATAAAATTACCAAAGTATTACTATGCTTTTAATGGTGCTTTTTTTAGTATTGCTGATAGAAATAGGAACGACTATCTTGTGAGAGTCGCAGCGTGAATTTTTTTTTTTTTGTGATGAAAATGTTTAAGTTGCTTCTGATCAGCTTCCAAAGTCATTGATATGCATTCAGAACAAGCTTTTTTCAAATTTAATTGTCTGTACTCTAGAATAGCTCTTACTTATGTATACATGTTCTGAAAAAGGATTTTAATATCTTAAGTTCTGTACAGAAATGTTGTCAAGTGGCTCTTACAACAGAAAACAAATACTGGATGAGTTAAATAGAAGCCTGTTCAGCAAATTCACTGTTGTATGCAAATTTTAGAAGCCAGTTTGAAGTTGTTTTTTTTAATTGCCTTTTTATCTATTTTCATCCAGTCTTGCCCTGCTTAAACCAACTTCACAATAATAATGATTTTTACATCTTACATATCCACAGGAATGGATAGATGCAAAATTAAGGTGGAATCCTGAAGACTATGCTGGAATAACATCTATTCGTGTCCCATCAGATTCTATTTGGATTCCAGATATCGTGTTGTATGACAAGTAAGATTTTAATCTTTTCATATAAAATACATTTACTTTCTAACTTTACCGTCCAAGCTGCCTGTAGGAGGCTCGTTGGATAGGTATGTGTGTACATTTAGTAGAGCTAAGAATGTGTGGAAGAAATTGCCTCTGAATGCAAATGGATTTTGTTCCCTTGTTAAATGTTTAAATGTTCTGCTTTGCTTCTGTATGGAATTTCTAGTCTCCTTGAAAAGTTTATTTCCACTTCTTTGTGTAAACTCTTTTTTTAATTAGAAAACAATGTCTTGCACAGTGCCGGCTACAAACTAATAGTGTAGAGTGATGGGAGGGAAGCAACTAATTCATGCTGTTGTAAGTCATATTCAGCATGGATTTAAAATGAAGTACACACAACTGTAAGGGTTTTTTTGGTTGTTGTTTTTTGTTTGGTTTGTTTTTTTTTTCTTGAGAATGAACTCAGAAGCAATGACTTTTGAATTAACCTTTCTGCTCAACTCAGGTGCATATACAATGCTTTTACATTTCTTGACTTGTTGAGTCAGGAAAAAAGGCTGTTGCAGTGATTGTAAATCCAAGTTTGGAGGTGGCACACAAGTATTATTTTACCTGTTTCGTGATTTTTCTTCTTCAATAATTATGATTTGGCCAAATTGAAAAGTATTTATGCTGTATTACCAATAGAAACACCAGAGTTCGGTTATGCTGTTAAAGGTCAGGATTTTTACAATCCTTTCATAAGTCATTGGGGCCACAGAAAATTGCACAGATCTTTTCATGACTTGAAAATATTCTTCACTCTTCTAAAGCTGTTCACCTCTGTGACATTCAGAAAAAAAAAATAAATTGACTATGAACACAATACAAAATTTTGGCTATGAAGGGGGAGAAGGGATAAACAGCTGAAATGACAATAACAAAACATATTTTCTTATTTAAAAACACCCCCCTCACACACACACATTGTAATTGCATACATATATCTCTCTTCTTTCAGTGCAGATGGACGTTTTGAGGGAACATCTACAAAAACTGTGGTAAAATATGATGGCACCATTGCTTGGACTCCACCAGCAAACTACAAAAGTTCTTGCACTATTGATGTAACCTTCTTCCCCTTTGACCTCCAAAATTGCTCTATGAAATTTGGTTCCTGGACTTACGATGGCTCACAGGTTGATATAATTCTTGAAGATTATGATGTTGACAAAAGAGACTTTTTTGATAATGGAGAATGGGAAATAGTGACTGCAACAGGGAGCAAAGGAAATAGGACTGATGGATGCTGCTGGTATCCTTTTGTTACATATTCATTTATAATTAGACGTTTGCCACTTTTTTACACGTTGTTTCTCATTATTCCTTGTATTGGGCTTTCATTTCTAACTGTCCTTGTCTTCTATCTTCCTTCAAATGAAGGTGAAAAAATTTCACTTTGCACTTCGGTACTGGTATCTTTGACTGTTTTTCTTCTTGTTATTGAAGAGATTATTCCATCATCTTCTAAAGTTATCCCACTTATAGGAGAGTACTTGGTGTTTACTATGATATTTGTGACATTGTCTATTGTGATAACTGTCTTTGCTATCAATATTCACCATCGTTCTTCGTCTACACACAATGCTATGGCACCTTGGGTTCGCAAGATATTTCTTCACAAACTTCCCAAGCTGCTTTGCATGAGGAGTCATGTAGATAGATACTTTGCTCAGAAGGAGGAAACAGGAAATATGAATGGATCAGAATCATCTAGGAACACCTTGGAAGCAGCTCTAGATTCTATCCGATATATTACAAGACATGTTATGAAGGAGAATGAAGTTCGCGAGGTGGGTGTATTAGTCATATTACACTGATTTTGTAAAACTGGAAATTAGAAAACCAAGTAATCGTTTGCTGTGCAGTTGCATATTAAATATATGCAATGGGATTTCCAGTTTTTGTACTTCACTGGGAGCTGTGTAATTATTTCCGCTGGAAAGAAGTACAAGTATGGTACAATACTGAGAATTCTTATAGCTATCCTTGGTCCTTGGGTTCTTTAAAGACTTTTGCATTCTTCTAGAAGTAAATTCATACTGTTAATTACACCTTTTCAGAGATACTTGTCTGTTACAAAGAGCATGTACCGTAACTGTTCCCTACAGTGCTGCTGGATGTTATTTTCATGGTGAGAGCAGTAGGTATTTTTCATTTTAATGTGGTACCTGAAGGCTATCTGAAAAATGCATTTGCCTTACCTTTTCAGAATAAATACTGCTAAGCCTTATTTTGCAGCTTTCAATTCCAAATAAAAACAATTTTAATGCCCTAACTTATATTAGTTTAAATATAAGCTATAGCCATATGTTGGTCATTTTGTGCTGAGATCAAACATGGGCTAGATGACTTCTTGAGTGTTCTCTTCTAGCCTTATTATTACTTGTCTTTAAGTTATATCAAAAGATGTCAAAGGCTTTTTTTCAGTCTGTACATGTGCACTCTGAACTATCCTTACTGGATGTTTACACCGTTCGGGTAAAAGCATTATGAATCTGTTTTTCTTTCTGTGCTTTTTAAACTAGCACCATTGGTACCTCAGAGACTTAAATGCTATTTTCAGGCTAGTGTAGAAATACAGATGTTTGTTGTGTGGTCTCATGATACTGCTATCTGGTTCTGATGGCAAGGCCTGAGATTCTTTCAATTTATACAGAAATTACTGTCTTCAAAAGTTGCTGGTTGCTGGCAGCGTGTTCTTACATGCTAGCCTAGGAGTAAGCTAACTCCTCTAATGTACCTTCTCAGGACTCAGTTCTGACATTATCACAAGGGATCCAGCCTAGATTTTGAATACATGTATCTACTGTAAAAACAGCATGTAATACCCCTGCATTGTATAAACAACACAAATAGAATAGTTTGCTAAATACATAATTTCCTGTAAATTAAGGAAATTGGTTTTCTTTCTCTTACTGAACTTACTCTATTTGACTGAGAGTGATGAGTATTTTGTTTTTCAGATGTAATGTTGTTGTGACTTTAAACCTCAGAAATTAATATACAGCTGGCTGGGGAACCCCTTGTRTTTTATTATTTGGGCTCCAGAGAATGCAAGTGTTAATTGCAAAAGTTGTTAATAAAAACTACCCAATTAGTGCTGTTGTAGCCTTACCTCTTAGGAAGCAGTAGGCTTGGGAAATGTGGATGGCTCCAGTTCAAATCAAAGACAATTGTTTGGCAGGGGTTTAATTTGCTTGCACAATTATATCTGCTATACTTGCAAAACTGCATAGATATGAATAATCCTATCAAAAAGGAAAACAGTCTTGAAAGTACTGTGAGTATTCTCCCTAGTGTATAATTCTGTGCAGCAGTAACTTCGCAGCTTTCGGATCTTGTATGTAACACAACAGCTGCTGTCTACTGTTAATCTTTTTTAATATATTTTGGGTTGGGTGGGTTGGTGTGGTGGGTTTTTTTTGGGTTGTTTTTGGTTTGTTTGTTTGTTTGTTTACAACTTTTGCTTCTAGCTCCTGCCCAGGAATTCCACTTTATGATGAGGCTGTGGCGTGAATCCTAAATCCTGCAGTATGTTAGAAAATTGCATACCGATTTCATCTCTCTGTAGTTGAGGATGTTCAGTGCTTGTCAGGGTCAGTTTCTGCATTAAAACCTAGTATTGGTCTACATAGCTTAGCAATCTTCATAGAGAGAAGTTTGTTCCTGTTCTAGCTTATAATGTACTTATAAAAAGTTATTACAGCGGGTTATCAAATGGACCTGAGTGGAGAAAAGTGTACTGTAACATGATTAAGAATTGCAGGGTTTGGTACTGTATTTTTACCTGTTCTCACACGTACTTACCAACTCTTACACTCTTTGTTTTTTAGGTTGTTGAAGACTGGAAATTTATTGCTCAGGTGCTTGATCGAATGTTCTTATGGACTTTTCTTCTGGTTTCAATAATTGGATCACTTGTGTTATTTATTCCTGTTATTCATAAATGGGCAAGTATAATAGTACCTACGCATATAGGCAGTACAAATGCATAAAATATTTTTGGACCTGTCTCCTGCTAATATGGCTCTAAAGAGTTTTGCAGTAGCTCTATTTCCATGCTGCACGTTCATTGTAGGCATGTTTCTGATAAAGTAAAAAAAATTCTAAACCCAGAAAATTATGTTTATATTAAAGCATGGCATCCCTAGGACACATAGAAGTCAATTAGCTTATTGCCAGTCTACTAAGTTACTTCTAAATCGGGTCAGAATTAAAAGGACCTTCTCAAGCACTTGCATGTATGATATGTCAAAAAAGCATACACTGACACCTACTGCGAAATAGAAGGATTTAAAATTTTTAATGGTGATCACTGTAGTCCAATTATTAAATTACTATATAAATTGTTATAATGAGGATTAAATATTTGCAGATATTTACACAGTAGAGTTGCTTATTTCAATTTACTATGGTATGCAAAGGAGAATTTTTATCAGCTCTCTTTAATGTGTTGTAAAAGTATAAAGTTTCTACAGAGTAAATTTAAAATAATAATAAAAATACCAGTTAAACTTCCTGTATATTCAACATATAAGTAAAAATAGTGATCTGGCTATGTTTTGCCTTTATAAACTTTCAGTGGAATTTGCTGCTAAATTTAAAACCTTGTTAATTCTATCATACTAACATGAACATTTAATACAGTAAGCCTTAAAATGCCTACAGGATACACATACATCAATATCTCTGTATCAGCTATGGAAAGGAAGGTAAAGACAATTAAATGAGTTCACAAGTTGCATGAGTATTCTAATGGACCGGAACATACAGATTTCTTTATTCTTGATGAAAAATTTGATACAGTATGTTAGTTGCAAACATGTTAATCATTTCCTGCCTTTGCGTGTTTCTCAGAATTAAGTTTTTAAGCACAGGTAGAAGGAAATTGGGGAGTGCTTTTCTGAAGGAAATGGGTTGAAAATTATTATGCTGTGTAACCAAATACAAATGATTAAGTTTTCACACATTCGTTAAACCAAACTTAGAAAGCTACCTTTAATAGGTTCTCTCACTTATAGAACCATATGTAACTTTAAGCAGCGAGGACTTGCAGCTTTCCATATTTTCTTTTTTGAGAGTGTTGAAAACTAACTTGCAACTTTTTAATTATTCCATTAAAATATATTCTTTAAATACTGATTTTTAAATTCTTTACATTCATTCTAATGCCACCTTTCTTAAAAGCTTTATTTCTGGAAAAGACTCTAAAATAGATGGGAGGTTTCCTACACCAAAGTTTTGTCAGTGTACTTCATAATGTAGTTGCATCCTGCAGGGCCAATACAGTAATGCCACGCTAGAGCAAGTATTGGGAAGTTTTTATTTGCTTAAATTACTGTATTAATAATAACATGTTTAGGTGAGAAGTTTAATGTAAATTGTGGTATCTTTGATAATGTAAGTTTTTATGATGGTTGTGAATTTGGAAAACAGGTACATATTCCCCCCCTCCGCCCCCCTGTATCTCCTTTAGAATAGCACTGTTTGGCACTGTGCTGATTATAATACTGATTGCTTATGTCATAACATATATACTTGAATATTTATTTCAAATTGTTTTCACTTGCAGGACATTCTTGGTTTTGTGTAGCTTTTTAAGGCTCACAGGCAGGGAAATGATGCCAGGCAAGCCTTCTTTTTTTTTTTTTTTTTTT